>WPIO01000136.1:835000-1040000 GCA_009760855.2 Cristatella mucedo | reverse complement strand
GCTGAGTGAATATGGCACGCTAATCTGAAGCTCCCAGCTCTCTCTCACTCTCTCTATCTCTTTCTTTCTTCTCTCTCTCTCTCTCTCTCTTCTCTTTCTTCTCTCTCTCTCTCTCTCTCTCTCTCTCTCTCTCTCTCTCTCTCTCTCTCTCTCTCTCTCTCTCTCTCTCTCTCTCTCTCTCTCTCTCTCTCTCTCTCTCTCTCTCTCTCTCGTTAGTACAGTGCCATCGTACTTCGATGCAGCCTAGTGGAAATACCAGTAAGACAATGAATTGTTGAGACTATTAATAACACTAAAGGATATATATTTTCAGAACTAAAAAGTAACAAAAAAGCGTTAAAGTTGCAGCAGGGGACATAACACCTTAGTCGCTATGCCTGCAGTTTTAAGGAAATACCAGTAAGATAATCAATTGATCGTTGAGACTATTAATGACATTAAAGGATATATGTTTCCGGAACTTAAAATTAAAAAAGGCGTGAAAAGCCCAGCCAAGTCACGGCCTGCACCAGGCTCCCTCACTAGTGCCCAATACTGAGAGTCCACTGCCTGCTCATATGTAAAAGATTGCCACAGTCTTACGAAGTGGGGAAGACAGACAGGCATAAATAGAGAGAGGGACAGGCAGACTAAGAAATAGACAAGAGAGAGATAGACAGAGAGAAAGAGAGACAGACACCGACACAGAAACAAAGATAGATACACCGAGAGACAGACAGAGAAACAAGTAGAAATACATACAGAGAGACAAAGAGCAAGACAGACAGAGACAGGCTAAGAAGAAAAGCCTGAGACAGAGGGACAGTGACAAACGGACCAAGAGGGCTCACAACAACTGGAATATAGATCTGTTGATCCTGATTTTTATTAGGAAAATGCATCTGAAAATCCTTGCTGCATAAATCAACAAATATCAGTGCAAAGTCAGTGTGATCTTCACAGTCAAAGCCTGGTGACCTCATAGTGGAACACTGCACGAGAGACCAGTTATATAGACGTGCAATTACTAGCAGCAGCAGCAGCCATATTAGTACAAGCCCTCTGGACCCTATTCCCACTGTCCTGCTCCTACGTTGCATTGATCTGCTGCTGTCATGCCTAACTAACATCATTATTAGGTCATAAGCTTCAGGTCATGTCCCAGCACCTTTCAAAAAAGCTGTAGTCAGGCCACTTCTCAAGAAAGCGACACTAGACCAAGAGAACTTAAGCAACTACCGCCCAGTCTCCCTTCTACCATTCCTATCAAAGACACTGAAACGGGTCGTGGCAGACCAGCTGAACTCGTATAACGAAACCTCACACTTTGCTAGTAAGTTCCAGTCTGGCTTTGGAGCTAATCACTCCACAGAGTCAGCATTGCTTAGGGTACACAACGACTTACTTAGGAATGCAGAGTGTCTCTGCTTGTATTGCTTGCAGATTGCTAGTAAGTTCAAGTCTGGCTTTAGAGCTAATCACTCCACAGAGTCAGCATTGCTAAGGGTACACAACGACCTACTTAGGAATGCAGTGTCTCTGCTTGTATTGCTCTGCTTGTATTGCTCGATCTTTCGGCAGCTATAATTACCATCAATCACAAAGTTCTTCTAGAGCGCCTCTCATCTCGCCTGGGCATCACTGGCACTGCTCTGCAGTGGTTCAGGTCCTATCTCAGTGGGAGACTCCAGAGTATTGACGTGAATGGACAATGATCATCTGAGGTACCTCTGAAATATGGAGTACCTCAGGGCTCCGTGCTAGGTCCGGTTCTTTTCACGGTTTATACTCTGCCTCTTGCTGATGTGATTGCCAAGCACAATCTAGGCTTTCACTTCTATGCGGATGACACTCAGTTGTACCTTTGCTTCGATCCCTCCCAGCCTTCGAGCACCTCAAATTCTCTTAACTCACTTGCTGCATGTATTGATGACATCCGATCATGGATGGCAGCAAAATTTCTAAAACTAAACGATGAGAAAACTAACTTACTAGTTATGGGCAAACCGAGTGTGATTCACAAATTGGAAAGGCTGATGCTCAAAATTGGCTCTGCCAGCATATCTCCTGTTGAATCAGCTCGAGATCTAGGTGTCATATTCCAAAGCGACCTCTCGTTAGACGACCATATCAGCCCCACAGTCAAATCTGCTTATTTTCAGCTTCATAACATTGCTAAAATTCGGGCTTGTTTAGGTAAGGATACCACGTCCAAGTTGGTCCATGCATTCGTGACATTCCGTCTCGACTTCTGCAACTCACTGCTTACTGGCCTAACTGCGATTAGGCGATTGCAGCTGGTGCAAAACTCTGCAGCTAGGCTTGTCTGTCGTGAGCGTCGCAGTTGCCACATTACTCCACTTCTCGCCGACCTGCACTGGCTACCAGTCAAGCAAGGGATTGACTTCAAGGTTTTGTCGCTCACTTTTTGGTCATTTCATTCTTTGGCTCCAGCCTATCTCTCAGATATACTCCCCCACCAGGCCAAGCATCGCACCACCCGCTTTTCGGAATCCTACAGTCTACAAATACCTCGTACAAACCTAAAATCCTTTGGAGACCATGCATTTAGTTCGTATGCTCAAAAAGCTTCGAACTCCCTCCCGACCTGCATCAGAACATCCCCTGACCTGACCACATTTAAAAAGAACTTAAAAACACACCTATTTACATGCGGCATTTGCTAGTGCACAGATCGTTTTAAGCCTAACTTTGCTCGGTGCCCTCATACTAACTTTCACACTTTCTGACTGTTATCACAAGACATAGACATAAAAATAGAGAGACAGAAATACTTAAACCGAGTGGCAGGATGGGGCTCCATATAATAATGATAATATACTTGATAAAGCGCCCTCAGACACTCAATCACTTTCTAGGCGCTTTAAATTTGCTGCAAAGGAAACACTTAATCACTTTCTAGGCGCTTTAAATTTGCTGCAAAGGAAACACGATCGCACGGTGAGTGGTATCAGGCTTGATAAACAACATGAATAACATGGTTAGGGTTGACATGCCCAGGGTCAACATGCAAGTGTGGTTAGTGGCAGCATGAAACAGTGTCCCATAAGCACATAAAGGACGAATCACAGGGACCCACTAAATGCGGTCATAAATAGGTGCGTTTTTAAGTTCTTTTAAAATGTGGCCAAGTCAGGGTATGTCGTGACGCAAGTCGGGAGTGAGTTCCAGGCTTTGGGAGCATACGAACCAAATGCACGGTCTCCAATGGATTTGAGGTTTGTACAAGGTACGGCCTGATGGGGGGGGGGTAGATCTGATAGGTAGGCTGGAGCCAAAGAATGAAGGGACCTAAAAGTGAGCGACAAAACCTTCAAGTCAATCCGTTGCTTGACTGGTTGCCAGTGCAGGTCGGCGAGAAGTGGTATGATGTGGCAACTGCAACACTCACAACAGACAAGCCTAGTTGTCGAGTTTTGCACCAGCTGTAAGCGCCTGATTGCACATGCCTGTAAACCAGCAAGCAGTGAGTTACAAAGTCACGACGGATGTCACGAATGCATGGACCAACTTAGATGTGGTATCCCTTATCTAAACAAGCCCGAATTTGAGCAATGTTATGTATCTGAAAGTAGGCAGACTTGATTGTGGAGCTGATGTGGTCATCTAACAAAAAGTCACTTTGGAACATGATACCTAGATTTCGTGCAAATTCAACAAGAGATCTGCTGGCAAGGCAGTCTTTAAGGGTTAGCCTTTCCAATTTCTGAATCACACTCGGTTTGCCCATAACTAGTAAGTTAGTTTTCTCATCATTCAATTTACTAAAATGTGCTGCCATCCATGTGTGGATGTCATCAATACATGCAGCAAGGGAGTTGAGAGAATTTGAGGTGCTCGAAGGCTGGGAGGGATCGAAGCAAAGGTACAACTGAGTGTCATCCGCATAGAAGTGAAAGCCTAGATTGTGCTTGGTAATCACACCGGCAAGAGGGAGAATATAAACCGTGAAAAGAACCGGACCAAGGACGGAGCCCTAAGTTACCCCGTATTTCAGAGGTACCTCGGCTTACGAGATAGCATCGTGCACGACCAAGAGACTATTTAGAGTTCCAACAACAACTGAACACACTGGATGCACAGGCTTGCTGCTAGCCAAGTATAGTAGCCAAGTATGGGGCCAAAAATATCAAAAAACTTCATGAAACATATATAAAAATTAAAAGTTAGACAAAGTGCATCTGTGTCAGCAGCATCATCTATGTACCTTTCCATCAGTAAGTAAGTACAGCGGGGTCCCGGGTCACGAACCTAATTCGTTATCAGAGTGGGTGCGAAACATGTCGTGTTCGTAACATGGTTCCCAATTTCTCATAGGGCAATGTTGCTCCTGGATATAGAAAAAAAATAGGAAGAAAAACCACTTGCCGATGGTAAAAATGCTCTTGACACATTTCGGAGGTTGGTTTTACCCTAAAAAACACAAATCTGACCATTGTGGTGTAATGGTAATTTGCCAGCACCTAGGAGGCTCAATTTAGAGCTCAATATATTGCTATGATTTCTTTTCTCTTTCGGTGCTTTTTTCAAACCCGTGACGGCTGATCCATTCATAGGCTTTATTTATTCCACCTGAATACTTATCAGGGTGTTGCAAACCTATCGGGTTTGGTTCTTAACCTGCAATCACCGCTTTGGTAACCGAAGTCATTTTCAGCCAACCAAGGTGTTCGTAGCCAGGATTGTGAAAAAACCGAGGTGTTCGTAACCTAAGACCTCACTGAATAAGCAGTTGTCACAGCCTCATTCAAAGGCTGCATGGAGCAAGCTGAACACACCGATCCTGCAGCCCGGTAACCAATTTTTGGCTTTGAAGGAATTTTGGACAAGAAATTTTCAGGACATCTTGTACTTAATCGGCTAGCTCAGACAGGCACTGTTGATCGCTAGCTACACAGTTGCTGCAAACTGACCTTAACGTTAAAAAGCTTCACAGCAAACTTGAACCCGGGAACTCGAGGTCTAGCACCCCTAGCGTTAGCCTCTAGGCAACTGGATGACCCACCTGACTGAATTGGGCTCGGCATGCATCGGCTGAGCATCGAGCGAGTATTGGTCCAACTGGCACGGCAGACAGAGCTCATTAGAATCTAACCGTGCAGTTCCTAACGCATGTTTCGTAGATAGACGATCGGCAATAACTCTGCACTCTAGACTCGCTAGGTGCCAAACAAAACTAGCTTTACCTTTAGCAGCCATGCTCATATGCTCGTATTCACTCAGCAATGACACAAACTAGCCCACGATTGGAGAGCGGTGCACACGTCACTTACCCTGGAACCGTACATATGTGGCTGCGCTAATCGTGCCGACAGCATTTGTCACGAAGCACTGGTAGTTGCCACTGTCAGCATTGCTGTAGTTGAGCACCAGCAATGATCCATTGCTATCGATTCGATATCTTCAAGGCACAGACAAACAGGGGTGTGCTGGTGACCATGCATTGCACCAAGAGTGGCACACAGGTGAGCTCTGAGTAAGGACGAGTGCGCCTACTGGTCACGTTTTCAGGCACTCGACCACTATTTCCTTATCGCATACGACAGTACTACAGATGGCCGAGACAAAGTTGAAATAGTTCAAGGTCACCCAATCAAACAACCTCATTTATATAGTAGCTGTACAGCCATGATGACTATCACCACCATTTTCAATGGCCAATAAAGTATAGCCCGATGAATAATAATGATAATAATCACAATAACAATAATAATACATTTGTAAAGCTACCGCTGAGAACCTAATCTCTTTCTAGGTACTTCACACATGGTGTCAAGGAAGCAAATATGGTTAGTGGCAGCATGTACAGTGTCTGCACGCCTAAGCACAAAAGGACAAATCACAAGGACCCACTAAATAATAAGATAAACAGGTGTGTTTTTAGTTTTTTTTTAATGTCAAGTCAGGGGATGTCAGTTCGGGAGTGAGTTCCAGACTTTGGGGGCATGCGAACTAAAGGCACGCTTTCCAAAAGATTTGAGGTTCCTACGAAGCAAAGCTAAACGAATTGATTCGGAAATTCAGGTGGTATGATGCTTAACCTGGCATGGGAGTAGTTCTAACAGACAGGTTGGAGCCTGAGAATGAAGGGAACTAAAAGCGAGAGACAGAACCTTGAAGTCGATATGCTGCTTGGGACCCAGTGCAGTTCAGAGAGAGAGAGAGAGAGAGACAGAGACAGAGAGAGAGACAGAGAGAGAGACAGAGAGAGATGGATAGAGAGACAGAGACAGAGAGAGAGAGAGAGAGAAACAGAGACAGAGACAGAGACAGAGAGAGACACAGAGAGAGACAGAGAGAGAGACAGAAAGAGACAGAGAAAGAGACAGAGAGACACAGAGAGACACAGAGAGGGAGAGAGAGAGAGAGGGACGGGTTTATAATGTGGCAACTGGGACGCTCACGACAGACAAGCCTTCCCGCAGAGGTTTGCACCAACTGTAAGCACCTGATTGCACGTGCCGATCGACCAGCAAGCAGCTAGTTTCAGAAATCGAGATGGGATTATCCAAATGCATGGACCAATTTAGATGCAGTATTCCTGTCAAAGCAAGCGCGAATTCTAACAATGTTATGTAGCTGAAAGTTGGCAGACTTTACTGTGGAGCTGATAAGATCCTCTAGTGAAACGTCACGTTGGAACCTAGATTGTGTGCAGATGCAACAAGACATATGCTGGCAGAGCCGATTTTGAGCATTAAGCTTTCCAAAATTTCTGAGAAACACTAGATTTGCCCTAAGTAGTAGGTTTGTTATTGCCGTTCAATTTGAGAAAGTTTGCTACCGTCCATATTAGGATATCAGCAATACATGCAGCAATGGAGTTCAGAAAATTCGACGTGCTGAAGGACTACAAAGGATCAGAGCAAAGATACAACTGTCATCTGCATACAAGTGAAAGCCTATACTGTGCTTGGCGATAACATCGGCAATTGGGAGAGCATAAACCGTGAAAAGAACCGAACCAAGCACATAGCCCTGAGGTACATCGTACTTCAGTGATTCCTCGGCTGATCTTTGTCGGTTCACAGCAATACAGTGGAGTCTCCCACTGAGATAGGACCCGAACTACAGTAGTGTTGTGCCAGCGATGCCAGGCGAGACGAGACGAGATCGAGAAAGACTTTGCGATCAATAGTATGAAATGCTGCCGAAAGATCAAGCAAAACAAGCTGAGAAGCTGTACCCAAGTGTGC
Organism: Cristatella mucedo; assembly: GCA_009760855.2. Classification (NCBI taxonomy): domain Eukaryota; kingdom Metazoa; phylum Bryozoa; class Phylactolaemata; family Cristatellidae; genus Cristatella; species Cristatella mucedo. The sequence goes on along the minus strand of WPIO01000136.1, from coordinate 1,032,804 downwards.
ATTCCTGAGAAGGTCGTTGTAAACCCTAAGCAATGCTGACTCTGCGGAGAGATTAGCTCTAAAACGATACTGTCACGTGCTTCTGTCACTTTTCACCCTGCAGGAGGTTATTCGGGGCCAAGCACAAACACATAGAAGCACCATACATGGACATGTATGCCGGGAAGCTGGAGGTACATAGAGTTCTTCTAGAGTATTCTAAACTAGGGTAGATATCAGCTGAGCATGCTGGCACTCAAGAGATGCGCGAAACTTCTGATAGCGACATGCCACGAGCGCACGCCCTCGTGGGCTACAAACGCGGTGCCACGGGGTGTCACGGATGTTACACCTCACGCCAGCAGCCAACTTCGAACTTACTTGATGCTAGCTTGAATCGCATTCGCATTCCTAAACCATGTCACGATGGGCGTCGGCACACCAGCAGCAGGGCATTGCAACGAGAAATTCGACCCCGGCAGAGGTGAGTAAACGGATGACACGGTGGCCGTGATCGTCGGCGCAACTACATGCAAAAAACCGGCAGCGCTACTGCACAATCGAGTAGCCGCGAATGCACCGAGGCAAGGTGCGGTGCGAGCACTTCGACAACGAGCGAGCTTACAGGTCAGATCTCACCTTGCACGAGAAGGGTGGTATTCGTCGATATGGTCTTCATCGCTGCAGTAGCAGTAAGCACAGTAGCCTCGCAGACGTACAAGCCACTGTTGGTCGTCGTGAGACTTGACAGGGTGAGGCGTGCGTTGTAGAAATCGAGCGAGCAACTCGCCATCGTGTCGCAGGCGATGCTCTGTCTGCTGCCTGACGTCCCCGGATAGGTGACATACCACTGAATGCTGGCGGCCCTGTGCCAACGGAAGATCTTGCGCTCCGACCACACTCAGGTGATGCACCATGCTCAGGTGATGCGTGATGCAAAATTAAAAGCAGCAGTCGACTGATCCCACAGAGCTCGCTCAGTCATATAGCAGCCGGAGAGCCTCTCAGGCGGACTGTTATCCCCACTTGCAGTGGGCATTAGCTGCCTGCTTCAGGACTCGAACCCGCGACCAGGGCAACGTGAAGCACGAGCAGAATATTGTCCCAGGAATAGCCAGACAGCCACCAGCAGAGCAGCAATCCAAGCTGGAGCAGCGCTCCGGCAGGGCACCCACGGCATTCGTCAACACTTAGGCAGCAGGCAGCACGAAGAATCTCGATAGCAGCATACGACAGCAGTTGACGAGCCAAGCAGGTCAGTGCCAAGCACCTGCGGTGGTTACGCGATAATCCTCGCCCATCCACCTCAGAGGCAAACTGGGGTAAACTAACTTCACGATAATCGATCATACCCTGTGTCACAGAAGTGCCTTCGAATAACTGAAGCTACAGGACTGCCGAGCGGGTCTGTGACTCCCGTTGAGCTGCTTGCAGCTAAGCTACGAGTCGACAACTGTGCCTGGGCAGAAGGCACACAAAATTCCACAGCTGCTGATGAGAAATCTTCAGTGAGGACTCTTGAAGTCCCTAGCCTCGACTGTACTTTCATGCCTACATATCAGATGAGTTCCCATTCAAAGTGATCAATGCAAACAATGTATTAGAATTTATATTTTTAGAGTGGTATTTTTCCAGTGAAAATTTTACATTCTTAGCTATACTATTAGCAAACCCAGTTTTGTTGTAAAGTGCCTAGATAGAGGTTAAGTTCCCTTAGGGTGTCTCAATAGTATTACTATAATTATTATTATCATTAATATTAGAGCAGACCTAAACCAGAATAATGCAGCTCACTGCAATAAAAAGTAGCACTCCACCCATTCACTCTTCCTCTTAACACTTCTTCACCAGCTGTGTTGGATTGGAGGCTGGCAACTGCTGCCAGAAGCTATTTGCTTCAAAACCTCTCTAAAGCTTCACAGAAGAGCAGATATCGGGTATAACAAAGTGGACGGCAGACGTCAACTACTTTATAACATCGGAGAACAAGAACGAGAGGCCTAACTAATCCGGCAGCAGCACTCGGCCTGCAATCACGTGACACTCTTCAGCAATGCAGCCTCCAGCAATAATGCCGGGTCAGATCAGTATGCACTGCCAGGCACTATATTAAGAGAGATCAACTACAGTTTATATCGGATGGAAGCTATCGAAAAAAGATGCCAACAAAAAAATCTACTAGTAAAGCAATTCTACTGTACGACTATGACATAAGGGTTTGTCACGAATTTATTATATTTCAGCTGCTAACAAGTTTAAGCAATAAAAATGCATGCTACTTTAGCTGCAGCGGCACCGTAGAAGAAGCAAGTGACTGAAAAAAATCGAAAACTAAGTCAAAAGTTCACGTTGGTTGGGTGGGCGTAGAGCTTGAGAATGACAAGCTACTTAGTCGGGAACCATCAAAGATGTAGGCCACTCGATACTATGTAACTTATCGGGAGAGCAAACACATTACACTTTCGTACTGAGATTTACTCTTCAAGGCTATGGTGTTCAATCTTGCTGACAACATTTCCGTTCACACTTAAAATTGACTAATCATGCGACGTTTTGCCGGACAGGCAGCAACAAAGGGGGAGAGTGAGAGACACTGAGATGGAGGGAGTGAGACAGACAGACCGACAGACAGACAGGCAGAGGGTGGTAAGGAGAGTGAGGGGGAGAGGGTCGATGGGAGAGAGGGTGGGCAGAGAGGGCGGGAAGGAGAGGGTGGGAAGGAGAGAGGGGGAGAGAGAGGGTGGGGGAGAGAGAATGAGAGACAGACAGAGAGACAGACAGACAGACAGACAGACCAGACAGACAGACAGACAGAAAGACAGAAAGACACGGAGAGCATGAGAGTGAGAGAGAGACACACACACACAGACACACACACAGACACACACACACACACACACACACACACACACACACACACACACACACACACACACACACACATACACACGCATATGTATGGAAGACAGGAGGAGAGAGAAAGAGAGAGTGACTGAGACAGACCGAAAGCGGAGAGGGAAGAGTGGCAGACTGACAGGATGAGACAGTCCGTGGGAAAACAGGGAGTGAATGAGTCAGTCGGTCGGGCACGGTTTTCTCTAGCAAACGATCAACCTTCTGGCTTCGAGCAACGACGACGCAGATGCATTCACAAGTCGCTGCTGTGCACGACAGCCACGCAGCGACCTCGCCTCAGTCAGCTCACCTGGCGTTCAGGTAACACTCCAGGACGGCCGACCCTCCCTGCACTGCGTACGTGCTGCTCGGCAGCGACAGCGCAAAATCGGGTTGACTCGGCCCGGTGCTCCCTGCAACGCCCAACGACTCCGGCTGCCGTGCCAAGCTCAGCTGAGGGTAGCGACCTCTGGAAATGCACGTCACCAGAGGATCGCAAACCAGGCGCTGACTACGGCCAAAAGCCGGGAAGGTGCTGTCAGCCGACGAAAAAGCCCCAGAATGCCAAGCTCGGTGGGTGCCGGCTTGAGTCGTGCAAACTTGAGAAGCCGAACCAAGGCGCCACGAGCTCGGCGGGTGTCGGTTAACGGTCGAGCCACTGACAACAGGCACCTACCAACTCATGCAACTCAACTCAAGCAAATAGGTAAGTATGTGGTGGAAATTAAATGGAAACAACGACTTGGAGGTGCGGACCGGGAGCACCTTGTTCTAGAAGTACACGACATCGTGTGCATGACTTACAGGCAGCAGCGGATTGTCATCGAGGAAGGGCAAGACCTGCAAGATTGTCGTGTGGATGGCTCGAGACCCATAATTAATAAACAATGATAGCACAAATTCATAGTATTTATTCGACACAAACTCGGCGGTTGCTCATAGAGTGGAATTAAGAAATAATTTTGCCGTTGATGACTGCAGGGACTTAAGAATAGGGGGCGGCCTAGGTCACTGCCCCGCTGTAGGAGGGCCAAATGCCCCCTGCCTCCTAATAATAATAATGTACTTGATACTCGGCTCCGCCACTGCTCACAGACAAGAACGATTTGTACCTGGGGGGGGAGGTTGTTGACATGTTTGAGTGTGTATGAATCGGAGACTGCACGAGGTAACTTTGTAACTACAGAGCTTAAGCATCTGCAGATGAAGCTGGATAGCAAAACCTCAGCAAGGCCAGCACTAAAAATAAGGCACCGTTATATGCAAATAATGCAAATGTAATGTATCTCTGTCTGTAACTCCACAAAGCTACAAAGACTATGTGGGTGTTATGCAATTTATACTTTATACAATTAATATTTAGCATGCTATACAAATACGAGTTTTGTATAGCGCACTCACAGCCTAAGTGGCTTTCGGTACTCATTCGGTAGCCAACATACTTCAACTCACGCAACAAAGAGAAAGTGGGTGGGAAGCACAGCAGAATCTGGAGAGCAGTTGAGGTAGTGAGTCGCATGGAAGTAGCAGCTCAGGACCACTGAAAACGATGAGCCATAGTCGGAAGCATGAGAGTAGTTATCGTTGTGTAAGAATCATGGAAGCAAGTTCCACAGTCTATGACCTGCAGAGCAAAAGCTAAAGCTTCTGTTGCCAACGGTCTTTAAGCACAGGAATGGAACAGCTAATTTATTGTGCATACAAGATCTGAGTGCACGAGGAGGTTGAAACTGGCGCAGCAGTTCAGCTAGGTATGGAGAAGCCAAGCCGTGATGGCCTTGTAGGTTAGCGTAACAACTTTGCTCTGTGTCTGTTGATCAACCGCAGCCATCCTAGCTCTTTTAGCAAAGAAGACACGTGGTCAAACCTCTGGGACTTGAAAACTAGCCTTGCAGCCGTATTCATAGCCAGCTGCAGTCGCCCAGTTGCTTTTTTGGTAGCCCAGCCAAAAGGGAATTACAATAATCAAACCGAGAACAAACTAAGTAGCTAGTTAAATTTTTTGCAAGCCACCGTGGAAGACAGCTCATAATCTTAGATAGGGATCTGGCATGATGACAAGCTGTAAAAGTAGTCTTCTGAATGAAGCTTTTAAAATATAGGCAGTTGTCGAAAACGACACCTAAATTTCGAGCACGTGATAATGGTTGCACAACAGCATCACTTATTAGAAGAGCAATTTCTTCTAATCCAGCCATACGCTTAGGGTGTCCTACGAGCAGCAGTTCAGTTTTATTGCCGTTTAGTTTCAAGAAATTTTCCGACATCCAGGATCAAATGTTGGCAAGGCCAGTTTCAGTTTAATTCAGTTTATCAGTTGCTGCAGCAGATTCCGACGGTTTTAATGAGAAATACAGCAGAGGATACAAAATAGATACCAAAGCAGCAGCAGCTGTCTAATGTATCATTTTTCAAGGCCAAGACGAAAATGGAGAGGCAACACTCCTTCCCATGCATGCAAAGCAAGCTTACCAGTAGTTACGTGTAGACTATATTGGGCAGTGAGAAAACCATTTGCCGTGTACAACGTAAGCAGGAACATTCTGCCATCGTCAGTTGTACCAACTTGTGGGATCAATAACTTCCCAGATGATTGTGCTGCATACGAAACACCGGCAACAGGGCCGGTTCCCGAGGAGATCATTTCCTGCCACACGAACGTGGGTGTTGCAGAGCTGTCGACCGATGGGGGCGAAAAGATGGCAGCGGCTCCGCTTGCAGCAATGACGCTGAACGGAGGCTGTGACTGCATAGGGGCTGCAACAGTATTTAAATATGCTTATTTGAGGACAGCTGCCGCTGGTCGATCGGCAGCAATCAGTCACATGCCGTGGTGCGACTTCGGCTTGAAAGTGAAGCTGTCACGACAATGCCACACGCTGCCTAGAAAGAGACTTAACTCTCTATTTGTGGCTAAGGAAATAGTATATTACTTTGACTACTATTATTATTATTATTTATAGGAGGCTTTATAAGATTATATGACTACTAGTACAATCTCAGATCTGGTCGATTGGTTATTTACAAATAGGTAACGATTCTGCAGTTCAGTCCTTCTAGGGTCACTTCTCAGCTATACACAAACTAGGTAATTTAACAAACGCAGACGATTTTTACTAGTCAAGAAAACTTTAAATTTTTATTAGTTTTGCTATAGATGTCATAAATTATTCATGAACTTTATATTCTGCAACTATGGACATGCATAGCATAGGCTTGTCTCACGGAAATCTGAAATGAACTACTGCAGTGGTTTACAAACACAGCTGAACTCACATCTAAAATTTCATGTTTATCCATGAACCATGAAGTAGAGGCTGAGTTATGGCATTTACAAGGTATAAAGTTATAACCTGTAAATGAAGCAGTTTTAAAGGCACAAACAAGTACCTCAACCAGTTGCAAACGTGTACCTCAATGTGTCAGGGTTCAACAAGTTGTTCCACAAGTCGCACATGATGCAGAGATCTGTAAATTTGTCATTGGTAGTTAGGTTGCTTCCGGTTTAGTTCCTGGCTAGATGCCAGTTGTATAATCATTTTTAATGGATTCCTTTCATGTGGAAATCTTCAAAACTTCAGATCCCATTTCTAACGGTTGTCTTTTTGAAAGGCACTCTACACAAATAATCCATCATTGGACGTATTATCTCTAACATATACTCGACATTTACCTTTAGCAAACAGCCATTGTGAACATGACAGGCAGCCTAATTTGTTACCTAAAAACTGGCTCTCCCATCAAAAACTACTGGCCACTAGAGCACACTGTGGCTTGCAAGCAGTGGTCAAGATGCCACGTACAGTTTAACGACAGCAACACCTGTGCTGAAGACATGCAAAATGAGAGGCAGCACAATCGAACCTAAGCAAGATGGATTCGGAAGGTGCCCGCAGCAGCCAAGCGTTGGCCAAACAGCAACCCACGGATGGAGAGCCATAATTCTCCATCAGGCTGAAAGCGACTGGTGACTTCAATGTCATGTAATGTAATGTATCTCCGTCTGTAACTCCACAAAGCCATAAAGCCTATGTGGGTGTTACGCAGGAGAGTTTTGTATAGCGCACTCACAGCCTAAGTGGCTTTCGGTACTCATTCGGTAGCCAACATACTTCAACTCACGCAACAACGAGAAAGTGGGTGAGAAGCACAGCAGAATCTGGAGAGCAGTTGAGGTAGTGAGTCGCATGGAAGTAGCAGCTCAGGACCACTGAAAACGATGAGCCATAGTCGGAAGCATGAGAGTAGTTGTCGTTGTGTAAGAATCATGGAAGCAAGTTCCACAGTCTATAACCTGCAGAGCAAAAGCTAAAGCTTCTGTTGCCAACGGTCTTTAAACGCAGGAATGGAACAGCTAATTTATTGTGCATACAGGATCTGAGTGCACGAGGAGGTTGAAACTGGCGCAGCAGTTCAGCTAGGTATGGAGAAGCCAAGCCGTGATGGCCTTGTGGGTTAGCGTAACAACTTTGCTCTGTGTCTGTTGATCAACCGCAGCCATCCTAGCTCTTTTAGCAAAGAAGACACGTGGTCAAACCTCTGGGACTTGAAAACTAGCCTTGCAGCCGTATTCATAGCCAGCTGCAGTCGCCCAGTTGCTTTTTTGGTAGCCCAGCCAAAAGGGAATTACAATGATCAAGCCGAGACAGAACTAAGGAGCTAGTTAATTTTTTTGCAAACCACTGTGGAAGACAGCTCCTAATCTTAGATAATAATAATAATAATAATTCACTTGATAAAGCACCCTCAGAGAACTTAATCTCTCTCTAGGCGCTTTACATTTGCTGCAAAGTGAAATGCAATTGAATGGTAAGTAAAATCATGCTTGAAAAAACAAAATGAATAATATGGTTAGGGGTGACATGTACAGGGTCAGCATGCAAATGTGGTTAGTGGCAGCATGCACAGTGTCAGCACGCATAAGCACATCAAGGACGAATCACAGGGACCCACTAAATGCTGTCCTAAATAGGTGTGTTTTTAGGTTCCTTTTAAATGTGGTCAGGCCAGGGTAATAATAATAATAATAATATTGCACTTGATAAAGCGCCCTCAGAGAACTCAATCTCTTTCTAGGCGCTTTACATTTGCTGCAAAGTGATACGCAATAGAATAGTAAGTAAAATCATGCTTGAAAAACAAACAAAATGACTAACATGGTTAGGGGTTACATGCACTGGGTCAGCATGCAAATGTGGTTAGTGGCAGCATGAACAGTGTCAGCACGCATAAGCACATCGAGGACGAATCACAAGGACCCACTAAATGCTGTCCTAAATAGGTATGTTTTTAAGTTTCTTTTAAATGTGGTCAGGTCAGGGGATGTTCTGATGCAGGTCGGGAGGGAGTTCCAGGCTGTGGGAGCATACGAGCTAAATGCACGGTCTCCAAAGGATTTAAGGTTTGTACGAGGTATTTCTAGACTGTTGGATTCCGAAAAGCGAGTGGTACGATGCTTTGCCTGATGGGGTAGTGTATCTGAAAGATAGGCTGGAGCCATAGAATGAAGAGACCTAAAAGTGAGCGACAAAACCTTGAAGTCAATCCGTTGCTTGACTGGTAACCAGTGCAGGTCGGCGAGAAGTGGAGTAATGTGGCAACTGCGACGCTCACGACAGACAAGCCTAGCTGCAGAGTTTTGCACCAGCTGCAATCGCCTGATCGCACATGCTGGTAGGCCAGTAAGCAGTGAGTTGCAGAAGTCGAGACGAGATGTCACGAATGCATGGACCAACTTGGACGTGGTATCCTTATCTAAACAAGCCCTAATTTTAGCAATGTTATGAAGCTGAAAATATGCTGATTTGACTGTGGAGCTGATGTGGTCGTCTAACGAGAGGTCGCTTTGGAATATGACACCTAGATTTCGAGCTGATGCAACTGGAGATATGCTGGCAGAGCCAATTTTGAAAGTCAGCCTTTCCAATTTCTGAATAACACTAGGTTTGCCCATAACTAGTAAGTTAGTTTTATCATCGTTTAGTTTTAGAAAATTTGCTGCCATCCATGATCGGATGTCATCAATGCATGCAGCAAGTGAGTTGAGAGAATTTGAGGTGCTCGAAGGCTGGGAGGGATCAAAGCAAAGGTACAACTGAGTGTCATCCGCATAGAAGTGAAAGCGTAGATTGTGCTTGGCAATCACATCAGCGAGAGGGAGAGTATAAACGGTGAAAAGGACCGGACCTAGCACAGAGCCCTGAGGTACTCCATATTTTAGAGGTACTTCAGATGATCTTTGTCCATTCACGTCAACACTCTGGAGTCTCCCACTGAGATAGGACCTGAACCACTGCAGAGCAGTGCCAGTGATGCCCAGGCGAGATGAGAGGCGCTCTAGAAGTACTTTGTGATCGATGGTATCAAAATATATTCTGACGCAGGGAGGGAGTTCCAGGCTGTGGAAGCATACGAACTAAATGCACGGTCTCTAAAGGATTTAAGGTTTGTACGAGGTATTTCTAGACTGTTGGATTCCGAAAAGCGGGTGGTACGATGCTTGGCCTGATGGTGTAGTATATCTGAAAGATAGGCTGGAGCCATAGAATGAAGGGACCTAAAAGTGAGCGACAAAACCTTGAAGTCAATCAGTTGCTTGACTGGTAGCCAGTGCAGGTCGGCGAGAAGTGGAGTAATGTGATAGTAATGTAGATAGGGATCAGACATGATGGCTAGCTTTAGAAGCAGTCTTCTGAATGAAGCTTTTAAAATTTAGGCAGCTGTTGAAAACGACAATTAAATTTCGATCATGTGCTGCTGGTCGCACAGTAGCATCACCTAATAGATGAACAAAGCCTTCATCCAGCCATATGCTTAGGGCGTCCTATGAGCAGCAGTTCAGTATCATCGCCGTTTAGTTTCAAGAAATTTTCCGACATCCATGATCAAATGTCGGCAAGGCAAGCACTCAGTTGGCAAGGCAAGCATCCTACTGCTCAAGGTATATTTTCAGCCACTGTATCAAGACTGATCTGCACAAACTTGCAACCAGCAAAGCTGCACAGAGATTTTATTTTCATGGTCCAAGCATTACGTCGGATTAATCAACAAGACAAAACACATGAACATTAAATGAGAATGCTCGGAAGCTAGTTAACTAAACAATTTGGAATGCTGCAACTTGGAAGTCGATATAGAGACTGATCTAGAGGTACTGCATCCGAAGTATCTAGAATGAGCACATCAGAAGCAAAATAATGAGAACTGCTTCCAGAGGACCCTGAGGACAGAAGCATCAAAATCCAGCCGGCATCGAGAACTATACGTTTCACATTGTCCCTCGAGCTTGTGTGCCTGCTAATGGCAATCCTTATCTCTGATCCAGAATGTCACCTGCTTCCTCAAAGGTGTCCTAACCTTCGCGACTCGAAGTCGTGTTGCGGGCAAATAGCCATATTGCTAAAGCTTTTCTTCTATTGAGATACAACGTTGCCTTCGTTCACAATGCCTTTCTTTTCAGATGTAGCTCTTCATTGCTCTTTTCACGGTTTGAAATCTTTCTCGAGTAGTCAGGCCACTACTCGAGAAAGCAACACCAGACCAAGACAACTTGAGCGACATGCACCCAGTCTCCCTTCTATCGCTCTTAACAAAGACACTGGAACAAGTCGGTGCAGACCAGCTGAGCTCATATATTGAAACTTTAAACCTTGCTAGTATGTTCCAGTCTGGTTTTATAGAGATAATCACTCCACAGAGTCAGCAATGCTTCGGGTGTACAACGACCAACTTAGGAATGCAGACTTTGGCTGAATATCTCTGCTTTTTTGCTTGATCTATTCGGCAGCTTTTGATAATATCGATCCCCAGGTCTTTCTTGAGCACCTCTCATCTCGCCTGGGCATTACTGGCACCAAATTGCAATGGTTCAGGTCCTGTCTCAGTGGGAGACTCCAGAAAACTGATTTGAATGGACAAAGATCATCTGAGGAACCTCTGTAATATGGGGTACCTCAGGGTTCGTGCTAGGTGTTCTTTGCACGGTTTATACACACCCTCTTGATGATGTGATTGCCAAGCACAATCTAGGCTTTCACTTCTATGCGGATGACATGCAGTTGTACCTTTGCTTTGATCCCTCCCAGCCCTCGAGCACATCAAATTCTCTCAGCTCCCTTGCTGCATGTATTGATGACATCAGCACATGGATGGCAGCAAATTTTATTAAATTGAATGATGATCAAACTAACTTACTAGTTACGGGCAAACCGAGTGTGATTCAGAAATTGGAAAGGCTAATGCTCAAAATATGCCCTGCCAGCAGATCTCTTGTTGAATCTGCACGAAATCTGGGTGTCATGTTCGAAAGTGACTTTTCGTTAGATGACCATATCAGCTCCACAGTCAAATCTCCCTACTTTCAGCTACATAGCATTGCTAAAATTCGGGCTTGTTCAGATAAGAGATACCACATCTAACTCGGTCCATGTATTTGTGACATCCCATCTTGACTTCTGTAACTCACTGCTTGCTGGCCTACCGGCATGTGCAATCAGGGGCTTACAGCTGGTGCAAAACTCTGCAGCTAGGCTTGTCTATCGTTAGTGTCGCAGTTGCCACATCATACCACTTCTTGCTGACCTGCACTGGCTCCCAGTCAAGCAACGGATTGACTTCAAGGTTTTGTCGCTCACTTTTAGGTCACTTCATTCTTGGGCTCCAGCCTATCTCTCAGATCTACTCCCCCACCAGGTCAAGCATCGTACCACCTGCTTTTCGGAATCCAACAGTCTACCAATACCTCGTACAAACCTCAAATCCTTTGGAGACCGTGCATTTAGTTCGTATGCTCCCACAGCCTGGAACTCCCTCCGACTTGTGTCACAACATCCTCTGACTTGACCACATTTAAAAAGAACTTAAAAACACACCTATTTAGGACAGCATTCAGTGGGTCCCTGTGATTCGTCCTTCATGTGCTTATGAGTGCTGACACTGTGCATGCTGCCACTAACCACGTTTGCATGCTGACCCTGTGCATGTCACCCTAACCATAATTCATACTGTCTATCAAGCATGATAATACTCACCATTCAATCGCATTTCCATTTGCAGCAAATGTAAAGCGCCTAGAAAAAGATTGCGTTCTCTGAAGGCGCTTTATCAAGTGCATTATTATTATTATTATTATTATTGCCATTTGCTTTTAGTTTGGCAAGAAACCGTTGGAAATCACCCATATCAATCTGTGTACATAGTTATTAACCATATAGTTGTACATATGACAAATATCGTTGCATATACATTGCCTACATAACGAGCACATTACAGCCATCCAAATTCGAAGTGACCAGTGAGTGAGCCTCTCTGGCGAAAAGTCTCGAAACAGCCCTCGATAATTACAAATTGGAAAGCTAGACTGCCATTAACAGGCTGTTTCTAAAAAACGTATTCTAGACTAAAGTTCACAGTAAAACAATAACCAGCATCCGGGAAAACTCTGATGAAACAATCACAGAGTCACCAAAGCACAGCTTGAAAGCCGTGGACCTTTGCTGCCAATGTGCAGCACTATCAGAACTCCATTTTGTCAACATTTGTTTTTTCCAGCGATTTGATGATATCAACCTATTTGGAAAGATAATCTACCAATGAATTAGAATTCTAGGGGTGCGGCGGCACACTGGGCAGCACTTACACAGTATACGCACGTAGATCAGCTGGCTCAGCGTAGATCCATAGGTATTTGTGGCATTGCATTGGTACACACCGCCATCCCTATTCGAAACGCTGTTTACAATCAAGTAAGGACTGCCACTCTGTGCAGGCAGAATGCTTCCATCCTTTAGCCAAGTGTACAGCTGAGCAGAAGGGGCCGGAGCAAAAAGGTTCAGCGTGCTGCCGACCATTAAGGTCGTGGGTTGTGACACGATTCCAAATGTCGGCGGGCCTTGGCCTGAATGAGAAAAGACAAGAGCCAAATCAACTACAAATCGGTGAAAAAGCTGCATTTCAGCCGTCCGATGAATTGCCGCCTGCATGTGTGCCTGTCAGAGTTAAATATGAGTTCCACTGCATGACTTCTCACTTTGATGTAACAAGATTGCACCAACTTTTGACAAACTTGACCTGATTACTTAGTCAGGTCCATAGCCAGTGATAGTCTGCAGGACAAGTGAGCAAAACGTGGACCCACTGCTGGGGTCCACGCTTTGCATCTGATTGATATGCCGGTCACCAGATTCTGATCTTAACCAAAAGACCGGTCGAAACAGGGCTGTGTGGAGGCCTTCTACGTGGCAGTAGGCTGCACATTGTGTCCTCAAGTCGATTCTAGTATGACCAAACTCTCTCATATGGATAGGGTATTTGACATTTCATGAGTTTGATCACACACACACACTAAGTGAGACTAGGTAGCTCCAAACAATTGCGCGGTAACTTGGCATGCTCCCTTCACATCGCTTCACTTATCGCACTGCCCCCACATCCCCACTGCCCACATCCCCCACTGCCAATACCCCACTGCTCATATCCCCCACTGCTCATATCCCCCACTGCTCATATCCCCCACTGCGCACATTCCCCACCACGCCTACAATTCGCCTGGCAAACAGCTCATCCTTGGTCACACGCAGAGCAACCAACCAGCACTAGGAGTATGAGAGGTGAGAACACGTTCAATACCATCTGTCAGGCTTTTCGATTGACCGAGCCGATGTAGGCAGGGGACTACATGCAAAGGAAATGGGGAGGCAATGGGCCTTGGCACACCGACCCATGCCCCCCCCCCTCATTGAACCCACCAGCAGGAGTGCATTCAGCAGCTTGGCCACTCTGACACGCCCCTCAGCTTCCCTCTGATTGGCTGTCCCGGGCAAGAATGGGGGCCGCCTCCTCGATGGCCTAGTCCTGACTGCCTGCTTGCATGCCAAGAAGTAGCCAATTGGAGGAATGGACCAGTTGCACCAGCAACTCCTCAGAGATTGTTGTCTAGCCTCGGGTCCTTAGCTTTGGGGGGGGCAGGTGCTTGCACTCGACGACCCATAAGGAGGGTTCGAGTCCTGAAGGAAGCAATTCTTCAAAGCCCCTATAATGTAATGTATCTCTGTCTGTAAGTCCACAAGGTCATAAAGACCATGTGGGTGTTACGCAGGAGAGTTTTGTATGGCGCACTCACAACCTAAGCGGCTTTCGGTACGCATTCAGTAGCCAACAGACTTCGTCTCACACAACAAAGAGAAAGTGTGAAGCATAGCAGAGTCAGGAAAGCAGTTGAGGTAGTGAGTAGCATGGAAGTAGCAGCTCAGGACCACTGAAAACGATGAGCCATAGTCGGCAGCAGGAGAGTAGTTGTCGTTGCGTAAGAATTGTGGAAGCAAGTTCCACAGTCTAGGACCTGCAGAGCTAAAGCTTCTGTTGCCAACGGTCTTTAAGTGCAGGAATGGAACAGCTAATTTATTGTCCACAGGACCTGAGGGCACGAACAGGCTGAAACTGATGCATCAGTTTCAGCCTGTGCAAATTCTCCAGGCAGCGGGGCACAAAAGCAGCATAATAGTGTAACAATATTAAGCTTTCAGATGCATATAAAACAGCCAAATTTCTTAGTCGGTATGAAGCAGGCTTACTTCTTGATGACCGCCTGGTCCAGGCAGGGCATCGACACCACTAGCTTCTAAAGTGAGCCGCGTGCAATGTATCTCTGTCTGTAACGTCTGTAATTTATTGTTATCTGAGGGCACGAGGAGGCTGAAACTGGTGAAGCAGTTCAGCAGGTACGAAGGAGCCAAGCCGTGCCGGGCCTTGTGGGTCAGCGTAAGAACTTTGCTCTGTATCTGTTGCTCAACCGGCATCCATCCTAGCTCTTTTAGCAAAAGAGACACATGCTCAAACCGCTGGGACTTGAAGACTAGCCTTGCAGCCATATTCATAGTCAGCTGCAGAGGCCGAATTGCTTTCTTCGGTACCCCAGCCAAAAGGGAATTACAATAATCAAGCCGAGACAAAACTAAGGAGCTAGTTAAAAAAAATTAAAGCAACTGTGGGAGACAGCTCCTAATCTTGGATAGGGATCGGACGTGATGGCTAGCTGTAGAAGCAGTCTTCTGAATGAAGCTTTTAAAATTGAGGCAGCTGTCGAAAACGACACCTAAATTTCGATCACGTGGTGGTCACACAATAGCATCACCTATTAGAAGAGCAAAGCCTTTTAATCCAGCCACACCCTTATGGTGTCCTATGAGCAGCAGTTCGGTTTTATCATCATTTAATTTCAGGAAGTTTTCCGACATCCAGGATCGAATATCGGCAAGGCAAGCACCCCCCCCCCCCCGTGCAGCTGAGCCACAGGTGCTATGACTCTTCTGCCGCTATAGAAATAAAGGTGTTGAAATAGCCGACTTTTGCTTTACTTTAAAACTAGCCGTCAACGACCTAGCGCAGTATACTGGGCTTGGTCGAAGCTCCAATTCAACGAATGAGGAGTTCCACACATCCGGCAGGCACACGCTGTACAAGCAGCAGCTAGCTAGGCAAGGCCTGAATCAGCTGGCCGTCGACTTCCTTTGCAAATTCCTTGTGATCGCTACGACTAGACGGGGCTCAAGTTTGCTGTGGCTGCATTAGAAAGCCGCTGGCAATCTGTCAATGCACAAGGTCACACAATAAACTAAAATAATGAAGTGCTCTTGTGTGCAACAGGAAGCTTCAAGATGTACACTAGGTGTATGGCTTGGCTAGTGCTTGGTAGTGCTGTATTGTCTAAGTGTCTGTCGACGAGAGTGATAGTACGGTGACTCTAGCTTTGATTGTCACCTGCTCTACTCTCGAGGGTGTGACACGTTCTTCTTTCTTATTTTCGCTATGAAATCCCTTTGAGGTGTTTGGTACAATGTAGACCTGGTACAAAGTTTGCATCTTTCTGTATGCTTCTGTCAGTACCAGGCCTTAGAACAGAAGCTTTTGCTCTGAGAGTACTGGACTGTGGAGGTCACTTTCACAATTCCAGGCGACTAGGCAGCGATACTTAACGGCGACAATAGACATCAAGCAAAGTAGCAACGATGCTGTCTCGTCCACTGCTGCCGACAAAGGCTTTTCCATTGTAGCAGTCCTGAGCTGCTACTCTCATGACACTTACTTCCTTATTCTCAAGACTTGGCTGCGCTTCTCACTTGTTCTTTTGTAATAGGAGGCAAAGTCTGTTGATGACTGCCCTGCAAGGGTTGAAAGCCACTTACGCTTTCAGCAGAAATCTATCCCAGAGTTCACTTCAGCGCTCAAGGCTTGTGTGGCACTAACATTGCGAACATACATGGCAGCACTCGAGGCAAATCTCTTTTGTCTTCCTTCCCGTTGGCTGACACGACCTTGCCACTGCTCTCCTCGATGCTGACGTGTGAGTTTCACTGTATACAATGTTCCTGCTAGTAACTGGCAGCTTCCCTACTGCTTCCCTACTGCAGCCGATACTCGACGTGCAAGGCTGGCCTCAGCGTGAATCGATCTACAGTGGCCATCTTTAGCTAGCCTGGTCCAGCCGAAAGAACGATATCACAAAGCGATACCCTGCACGAGTCGTTCGAACACTCGGAGACAAACAATTGCATTCGCTGATGTGGCCCAGTGGTTAAGATACTCACCCCCCAACCGAGGTCAAGGTAAATGTATCTGATGACCGAGGTCGTAGACTCGAGTCCTGTGGCATATGTGAAGCGCCTGCATACAGATAAGGTTCCCTTAGGGTACACCTCTCTTGGTTGCGACTTGAGCACTTAAGGCAGATTATCAGTGCATCGCTCGATCACACCATTACAGCCTAAACACTTTAGTCGGGTTTATGGGCCGTGTATAACAGGCCGGCCGTTTTTTTACACTAGCTTGCACACAGAGTGCACACATATAAATAAGTACCCAGCAAAATAATCAGCACTGCCGTAGATGAGACCGCATGTGAATTTTGTATTCCCTACCTCCCAGAGTCGGCACGATGTATATGTGAACATAGCTTTTAGAAGAATAGATGAGTCAGGAGGGTAGTTGAGGTCGTGAGTAGCATGGAAGTAGCAGCTAAGGACGACTGGAAAGGGTTGTCATAGTCGGCAGCAAGAGAGTAGATGTCGTTGCATAAGAATTTTTTGTGGAGCAGAGTTCCACACTCTTGGACCTGCAGAGCAAAAGTTTATGTTGCCAGCGATATTTTAACCTAAGAATGGAACAGCCAATTTATTGTACATAGAGAACCAGAGGGCACGAGGAGGCAGCAACTGGTACAGCCGTTCAGCTATGCATGAAGGGGCAAGCCATGGCCGGCCCGTGAGTCAGCGTAAGAAATTTACTGTGTATCCGTTAATCAACCAGGAACCATGCAGTTCCCTCAGCAAAGGAGACACATTGCCAAACAAATGGAATTTGTTGAATAGCCTTGAAGCCATATTCATCACCAGCTGCAGTGGCCTAACCGCTTTTTTCGGTAGCCCAGCGAAAACAGAATTGTGGTAGTCCAGCCTAGAACTATGCAAGGTGCTAGTGAGATTTTTAGCAAGCCACTAGGTAGACAGACCCTAATTTTAGGAATCAAACGTGCCGGCAAACCGTAGAACCAGTGTTCTTAATTAAGCTTTCAAAATTCAAGCAGTAAAGAGGACATCTTAATTTCGAACAAATGGTGACCGTAGCACACAACATCATCAATTACAAGACCCAAGTCCCCTAGTCTGGCTGAATGCTCGGGCGTATGAATTATTATTATTATAATTACTATGAATTGGAGTATAGTTTTTATCGTCGTTTGGTTGAGGAAATTGGTTAACATCCAGGAGCCTGAACGTCTAAAAGGCAAGCATTCACTTTATGGGTAGCTGAAGCACAATCCAATTGGTTTAACTATGCCTCAAACAAATCTGAAATCCCTAGGATGCCATGCCTTTAGTTCGTGTGCTCCCAATGCCTGAAACTCACTCCCAACTGACATCCCCTGACTTAACAACATTTAACAGAAGCTACAAACGTAACAGTTTCTAACAGCATTTGATAAGCCCTTGTGATTTGTCCTTTGTGTGCATATGTGTGCCGACACTGTGCATGCTACCAATTACGATATTGTTTGATAGTTGACAGAAATGTTGACACTGTACATGCTGCCACTAAGCATATTATGCATGCTGACATCGTGCATGTTAAAACTGACCATTGGGTAAAATGCTTCCTTCGAAGCATACATAAAGTGCCTAGAAAGATGAAGTTCTCTGATGCTGCTATAAAATATATTATCATCCAGGATCGAAATGTCTGCAAGGCAAGCATTCGGTCTATTAGTTGCTGCAGCGGTTACGATGGCATGAACCACAAATTAAGCTGGGCATAGCCATTATAGAAGTGATGACTGGTCCCGTGGGAATGAATCACTTTACCCAGAGGCTCTGTATAAATGTAGACCGGCAAAGGACCGAAAATGAACCCTCACGAAACTAAACATGTCTGCTGGGTAACATGTGACCACCATACGATGGATTGAACATGGCCGGACAAGTACGATTTGAACCACACCATAGTTGCCTCGTCTGCTGGACTGCTCTTTGCTAAATTGCTTAAGTAAGCTATTATGCTCAATACGTCAAACACAACTGATAGATCTAGCAGAGAACGGGCAGTAACAGTACTTGCATCGTTGCATTGCTACTGCTGCTCGTGATCATGGAGGAGAGCAGTTTCAGTGGAGTGGTGTCGCTTGAATACCGACGTGCATTTTTCTAAAAAAAAATCGTTCTTTCAATGTGTTCTACAAGTTACTTAATATTAATTAATTAATCCTAGCTGATTCAACAGCCTCTTTTGTATAGCGACAGAAGAGCCTTTAAAGCTATCACCACCGCTGTAAGCGGTGGTGATAGCCTTAAAGAATCACCCACCGCAGTATTCGAACCCACGACCTCGGGGCCGAGGTCGTGAAAAGCAACCACCTTACCTAGTGAGCCATCACGGCTCACCCTTAATGACAATCTTTCGAGAATCTTATACAAAAAAGGTAAAATGAAGACTGGGCAATAGTTTTTTCAAGGACCTCTGATCTAATCCAGTCTTTCAGAGTATTGGTTGAACGATGGCTGCTTTGACAGACTTTGAAACAACCTCTTTATTCAGAAAAGCATTAAAAACATGATTTACGGCTAGACTAAGTTTGCCAGCCAGTGACGACCAGCAAGGTGATGGTAGAGCTTCTCTGGCAGACGAGCTCTTTTCACTAGACTTGATTACGTTGGCCACTGTGTACACAGAAACCTTGGAAGATTTATTTAAGGAATGTTCCAAGTTGCGATTCAGCACTTGCCTTAGTCGGAGGTTTTCATGGAATGAGTCGCTGGTGTCGCACGACGAGCCATTACTCAGGGAGAAGAACTAGACCAGCAACCAAATCAGACTGTACGACAGTTGGAGCAGTCAGACCAGTGAAGTCAAGAAGCCGAACTAGAGCAAGACTCTCTAGGCTGCGATTTGGCAAGGACCTGCTACCATGTTAAAGCGATCCAACCAGATTCCCTGCACACAGCACGCAGACTCCTGCGACCTCGGAGACCAGTCTAGCAAACTTAGACAGCGGACTAGCCAAGGCAACACCAACTCTTCCTCTCTCTCTCTCTCTCTCTCTCTCTCTCTCTCTCTCTCTCTCTCTCTCTCTCTCTCTCTCCTCCTTCTCTCTCTCTCTCTCTCTCTCTCTCTCTCTCTCTCTCTCTCTCTCTCTCTCTCTCTCTCTCTCTCTCTCTCTTCCACCTCCACCTCCACAAATGCTCCAGCAAGACTGGATAAGGTAGCAGCAGCAACCAAAACATGCACGCAGGCAGATACAGTAGTAGCAGGTTACAGCAGTAGTAGGGCAAGCCTACAGTAAGTATATCTCGAAACAAGCTAGCTACTCGGATTGGCAGCCTCGTGCTATTCATGCTTCACTACAGCTTATTCCCAGAGCTCAGAACTACCAGCACGATCGCTAACACCGACCCGACCGCAGCCACCGACTGAGACTGACAACATTATGAACGCACAGCAGTCAAGCCACCCAGAAGGCACTGAACGGCACAGCGTTTCATCTCGACCCACTGTTATGCATCCGAACGGCCGAGAGTGCTGTCCTGCCCCAACTTGCTCCCTGATGCTGCTGCTGCTGCTGCTGCTGCTGCTGCTGCTGCTGCTGCTGCTGCTGCTGCTGCTGCTGCTGCTGCTGCTGCTGCTGCTGCTGCTGCTGCTGCTGCTGCTGCTGCGCAGACCCCTGCTCCGTCGCCAAAGCTCAAACGTCAAACAAAGTTTCCTCATTCTAGTCCAAGCACGAGCGAAGGTTAAAGGTTAGCTGATTCAACAGCCTCATTGTATATAGCGGCAGACGAGCCACACCGGCTTGATCACCACCACTGCTTGCAGTGAGCAATAAAGGATCTCCTGCTGCTGCAGGGCTCGACCGGGGTCGCGATGACCGAGCACCTTACCCCTGGGCTAAGATCCAGACGACGGCGATATTTAAAGGTTGAGTTCTAGCGACACTGGCGTAAGCCGTCTGTCTGTCCAGCCCATCTCAGCTAAGACCAACTGACTTCGCTGGTCTTGAGCGGAAACAGTGCTGCTCACAACTGAGACAAGCGGCAAAAATTGGAGCGGCGGTCGCTGCGCAGAGAGAGAGAGAGGGAGACGGCTCAAGCAGCTAGCCCGCGGTCGGCTGGCCCTCGCTTTAGGCCGCTGGCTATTCGCCAGCGTCGCTAGCGGCGAGCTCACTCGCTCTCACTCACGCTCGCGCGCTCTCCGTCTCGAACGCTCTTTCTTTTGCCAAGAGACCCGAGTCTGAAAAGGCGACAGTGTGAGAGGTGGGCGGCTGGCGACCGGGGCAGTGGACACTCACCGGCGACAGTGGCCATTGAGCTGAGTAGCAGAAGCGCTACAACGATTGTCGATGGCGAGGACGTCGGCGCGCGAGAAGTCTGCGGCGACATCGCAGGTGGCGCCCGTCCAGCAGTGCTGCGCGACGTCGTCGTTGCACTGGAGTCGAGCGCTAAATCAACACGGGACAACGAACGGCGAGTGAATCACCGGAGCCGCAAGACGCCGCCGCCAGCTATCCGAGTCCGGCGAAATCTCTCCTCCGTCCCTAGCGTAACGATCGGTCGGCTTTTGGAATAACGAAATTGACGCCTTGCACTCGGCGTCACCCAAGGGTGACTGGCATTATTATATGACGCCGCCGCGCGAAGCCTCAACCGCTCCGTAGGCAGGCAAGGCAGTGAAGCGACATCCGGGTCACGTGACGACCCCCGTGCCACCAGAACTCGCTAGCTTTATTATTTCTTAATAGTAATAATAATCTTGATGCACGCCCATCTGTAACTCAGTAAAGCTAGTAGGTATTCGTTACGCTGGAGAGTTTTCTTTGGCGTTTTAAAGTGTTAGCGGCTTTTGGCAGAGACTTTAATCTCACCCACGAAAAGTTAGTGAGAAGCGGGCAGCCGCACATAAGGACGGGTGGTTAGAATATCCTGCCGTCTGAACCAATGGAGTAGATTTCGTTGCATAAGCATTGTAGAAGTGAGTCTTTCGCAGTCTAGGACTCATCGAGCAAAAGTTTGAGCTGGCCCTGAACAGAATACTGCTCCACATGCGAATCGCATTCCTACAGTATGCAGTAAACAAGCCCGAGTACGGAGACGTAGCACGTGGGTGGGCAGGGGACGAACGGATCTGGCCCCGGGCGCCGAGACGAAGGGACGGGCCAAAAGCAAAGTGGATTGTGCATAGTTTTTTCAAACTTTTTTTCATTTGAGAAGACCAAACTTGATTTCAAGAAAGTCCTTGTGTTAATGGACTTACTGTTGCCGACTGAGCTAGTTAAGAATGTTTACAGACTTGGACCAAGCCGTAGCTAGACGCTCTGGCGGCACACGCGCGACGACACCGAAACATCTCTGGGCGGCTTGAACCACCGCGTATTCGGCTGGCGCTCGCAGCTCGACAAGCACGGTACGGCCGTTCACACGCTTCAACTGCGCATCCAGTCCTCTCGCCCCATCCGGCCAGCCTCAGTCGGGTTGCGTCACGTGACAAGGGCGAGCCAGTGCGCCGCGGTAGTAAACCCACTATGCTACTAGACCACACGAGCCTAGGCTTACTTTGCTGCGCTACGACAACGCAGCCATCATGTCTGGCCACTTATTAGGCGTCCGAAAGAGACTACTCTCCAGAAATAGGAGGTTTATAAACTGTGATAACCGCAGCTTGAACGTGGCAGGAGTTTATGCCGTAAGTGAAAATTCCGTTGTCACAATAGAGAGCACCTACTTATTCTTTTCACGATTAACTCCGAGGTTAAATGAACTGAAGAAAGTCTTAGCCTTTGTTGT
This sequence comes from Cristatella mucedo, assembly GCA_009760855.2. Classification (NCBI taxonomy): domain Eukaryota; kingdom Metazoa; phylum Bryozoa; class Phylactolaemata; family Cristatellidae; genus Cristatella; species Cristatella mucedo. The sequence continues at coordinate 1,010,611 of WPIO01000136.1, read as the reverse complement.
CAAACGTGACTCTGCGACAAGGTAGAGTGCAGGAGCGGAAGCTGTGTAAGCTATCAATAATGAACTGAACAGCATTGTAGGTCTTTTGGAGCAACTGTCTGCGGACGCAAGTGGAACACTTGAACAAAAATGAAGTGAAGCTGGCAGTCTCTTATATTGTATTTTGAACTTTAACGTTTTGGCTCTGTTGCCATTTTGGTACAGCACCTTCATGAAGACTGGCCGTGTTCAGTGTAGTTTGGTTCGCCCATCAGAGAGCCAGCCGATGAACAACGCCAACGGTGTATTGCACAAGGCACGGAGCAGCAAGACGCACGACTGCCTTCGCCCCCTTCTCACACTCGAGTCTTCTCTCTCCTCCCCTCCGGCTGTGCCTTGGCCGACCTCGACGGTGAATCCACCATCTGTTCACCAGCGGGTTATCGGCCTGTGTCAACGCCTCATTAGAAGCTGACCACAGCTGTGCACAGGCCCCCCTCGACGATGCTCCCAACAGCTGTTTAGGAAAGGAGCGGTACCAGCCCGCATGCAATCCAACTACATTCAGAAAAGGCTGCAGGATTCAAAGATGAACTTCAAAGACGCCTCTTGTGATCTCCGGTCTCTTGAGATTGCGTTGTCAAGACTTGGGTAAGACCTTCGCCAAGAATCACATCTAGACGCCAAAAAGAGATGTGAATTGTGGGGAGTTGCAATTGAACGAAGAATCCTATGAAGGACAATGATGCCTGGAAATCTCTCAAGATCTCAGTCTCACAAAGTAGGAGATTTTGAGAATAATGAAAGACATCATAGACATTTCCAACAAGAAATTACAGCTAAGTTTTCCCGGCTCACAGATCTTGATGCCAAATTTCGTTTCTTGTTGGAAGTTGAGAAGCTTTTGAAGACACTTGACCAGACCAAACTCCGCCAGCAGAGTTTAGATCTTGGAGGCTTCTATTGTTCAGACGTTGATGGAGCGGTGCTGTTCTATGAAATATGTGGCTTTAAAATGCTTCTTGCCACACTCGAAACTCGGTACCAAAGACCCCTCTGGAATTCGTGTCTTTCATTGTCAGTTATAGAGTAGAAACGCTCCCTAATTTGAGTTGCTTTGCAAGCTCTTCTCATCATAGCTGTATCAGTTGCCAGTTGCGAAGGTTTCTTTAGCAGGCTGATGATAATCCTGCCTTATCTGCGAGCATCACTAGTCCAGATCGACTCTCTGATTTGGCCTTGTTATGCATAGAGAAAGAGACACTGGAAAGTATTGACTTTCAAACTGTATTAGATCAGTTTGCCTTGTTTAAGGCCATAAAAATTCAGCTAAGTTAAAGCTGCGATAGCTCCCTTGTATCTATACTATAGTTAGTACAACTTTATCGACCCAACATGATTGCCAGCAAGTGTTTTTTGCCTTTCTTCTGTGCTGGGGTTATTTTGCAGCACTTTTTGACAAGGGGATGGGCGCGAGATTGGTAGCTCTGTCCCAGGGCAGGGAAAGGTCTCACTACGCCTCTGCTTGAGGAATATAACAATGATGATAATAATACATTTAAATAGCGTCCTCGGAGAACTGAATCCCTTTCCAAGAACTTTACAGATGTTGTACAGAAAGCAAGACTAAAAGATTCCTGTAACATGCGCAATGTCAGCAAGCATAACATTGTTAGATATGAATCATCAAGCATAGCATTGCGAGATTTGACGTACACACGGTCAAAACTACTCCAGCGGTGGTCCCGCTGGCCCGCACGCTTCACGAAACCATGCTAGCAGCTCTGCAATATTGTGAAATCTGCTGCGCGAAAATTGCGGCAATCTCAAAGCTTAGGGGCGATGGCTCTGAAGAGTTACTGCGAAGCCTTTCAAAGCTTTATAGCTACCGGAGAGCACTACTAGGCCAACCGGAAGAAGCCTCGGTCAGCAGTCGTAAACTTGATAGCCGGCCCTTCGTTGCAGGACCGACGACTGCGGCGGCAAGGAAGAGCGGCGGCAGCGAGAAGAGGTTCGAGACGATAAGCAGCCTGCACATCCCAAGCCGAGCTTAAGCAATGGCGGCGAGCGCGATCCGACGTCGACTCGAGAGCTGCAATGCTCGCGCGCGCGATGCGAGGCGACTATCACCCCGGCCGACCTCACCTGCAGGCCTGGTTGCTCCCAGAACAGCTGCTTTCCGACTTCCGCGAACTCACGAAACAAACGACGACCGCGAAGTCGTCGACGAATTTGACCTGCCCATATGGAGAGAAGGCGAATTTCTTTCGCTTGCGCGTCGCATCGCCGCCATTTTAGAGCGGGGCGCTCTCAAGCTAGGTCTTGGGGAGGGGCCAGGGAGGGGGGCCAGGGAGGGGGCCAGGGAGGGGGCCAGGGAGGGGGCCGGGGAGAGACCAGGGGAGGGGGCCGAGGAGGGGGCCGATGCTCCAGCGGTTTGCCTGAAAGGATACGGTCTCGGGCTGCCCCAAATGCAGCCAATGAAGGAGACTCTCTACTCTAAAAACGCCCCAGCCTCTCCTTTCTTTAGAGGCCTTATAGCCCTTTCGGGTGGCTACCAGGTTTTGAAGGAGAGGCTGCTACTCCTCGGTTTACAGGCCGGTTCGCGAGGGTAGTCTGGCGCTGCGCCGGTTAAAGTGCGTAAGAGAATCTCTTACTCGTTCTTGCATCGGGTTCAAACAAAAAGGAAGCTTCCCCGCACACATTCGGCGAGCACGTCCAGGGTGGGCGTCCGCGATTATTCTTTAAGCCGAATGGGCGATCGTAGTTATCGACTTGCTGAGCAGATTGATGCTGCGCTGGTTAGGCCCAGGTGTTAGTATGTAACCGCTTTTAACGACCGAGGCTCTAAGATCAAGCCCTGCGTAATATGTAAAGCGCCTCGATAAAGATTAAGCTCTCTTTGGGCTCCGTGCAAATGCCGTTTTTATTTGATTCCTCTTGAGCGCCTCTAAAAAGGCCGCCGCTGCCGAGCGTGGCACCTTTGGCATAAAAATTTCAGAATCTTCCAAAATTAGCAGTAACTGCTTTCTTTGTATGATTAAGGCGCCTTCCTCCACTGCGCGCTACTTCTTCAGCCCGTCTTTGCCGGTGGAGACTACCAACGTTTGCAAATGGAATGGCGAAAGTCTGCCAGACAGATAGATAGATAGATAGATAGATAAAGTAAATGTTGCGCGATTCAGCAGCTCCTTGAATGCAGCGTCAGAGGAGCTGCGGCGGCTACCGCTACTGCTTGCAGCGGGCGATAGAGAGTTGTCTGCTTCAGGACTCGAACGCAAGACGCGGGCCGGAAGTGCATGCGCCGTACTCCTCAGCTTAGACCCGGGGTGGCCCACGGGGAGCTGCATCCTCCTGTGCATGCGGGGGAGGGGGTCCCGACGGCGTCTGAACACGCTTCCGGGCGGCGTCCCTCCGGTGCGAATGCTCAGTTGCTCTCAAAATGAGATGTGACTACTCTCTTAGAACGCCACGCTGGCTTGGGCCAGTGATTAAGGTGCTGGTCCCGACCAAAGTCTGGCCGAGGTCGTGGGCTCGAGCCCCATGGCATATGTGAAGCTCTAGAAGAGAGATTAGGTTCTCTTAGGGCGCCGTACAAATGAATAATATATATTAAGGCCCAGCTTATCGGCGCATCTTCCGCACACCGAGTCGGAATCCGATTCCGAAAATGGCTAATGCTGCCCTGGTTGGTGCAGAGGTTAAGGTGCTCACTTTTGATGGCCGAGGTCAAGGTATTCGGCTTTACGGCCGAGGTCGTAGGCTCGAGCCCTGTGGTCTATGTGAAGAGCCTGGATAGAGATTCAGTTTTCGTTTTGGATGCTATACCAACTAAATTCCTTTTTTAATCTTAATTGATTTTTTAAGAGAATCCCAGGATACGCTTACGAAGAGGAGGCTAACGAGGTCCGCCTGTCGGGCGGTGCGCCGTTGACGCGAAACTTAACAGTGTGATTCTAAACGAGGCCACCACTAAGCATAGAAAGAGGCGTAAACGAAGGCGTCCGTACAAGTGCCCTTGAGAGCTCTAGTTGTGCATACGTCTCTTGGAAGGTAATGTCCCTCCGCTGAACAATTGCTAGATAATTTTTAACTTTCAAGCCAGCTCGGTAGACTGTTCAAGCAGCAACGGCCCACGCGTAGTAATCCTAGAGTGGCGGTTTAAGTACTTCTAAGAGGGGTAAAAACATTGTGTTACAGCGGCGTGCCTTTGACGCAGAATTTTGGCGCCAGTGTCCAGCATAGACGTGTCTTGACCTGCCTGCAGGAAGGCTGACCGACTTCTCATCTTCCGTCAACGGAGCTGCCATATTTAGTCCGTGTAGTTTGTTGGTATACAGGCCAATATTGTTCCTCCCGCTAACCAGCTGGTGAACAGCTGTTGGGAGCAGTCGGAAGTCATCGGGACAGGCCGGTGCACAGCTGTGGTCCGCCTCTGACTTGGCGTGGACACAGGCCGGTATTGCTCCTCCCGCTAACCAGCTGGTGAACAGATGTTGGATTCACTATCGGGGTCGGCCGGTGCACAGCTGTGGTCCGCCTCTGATTAATCATCGGGGTCGGGCGGTGCACAGCCGCGATCGAGGAGTGGGACCCGAGTCGGGATTCGTGATTCCCTCTGCTCTGTGCGTCGCATAATAAACCGCTGGTGTTGGTCATCGGCTGGCGTTCTGTACTGCGTGCGAACCACGAGCTTCTCAGGATGGAGCCGATGACGGCTTTTGAGATGCCTTGTGAAGCCTTCCAAAGCTCCGTTGGCTTCGGAGATTTCTCTGGCTGGTTGCTGAATTTCGAGAGGGAGGTCAAACAAAGTAGCTACGAACCTAATAAGTGGCACTTGTGTTTGCTCCTTGCGATCACATTTGCCTCGAGTCTCCCACAGGCCATGCAAGACGACCACACTAAGCTTCGAGAGGCCCTAGTGAGGGCATTCACCTGGCCGGCCGGTAGAGCGCGATTGCCGCACACTGATCTGTTAAAGGCTGTTCGGACTGAGATGGCCGACAAGAGCGACCGGAAGTGGCCGCGGCGATCACCGACGGAGTGCCGGGGGAAAGAGTTTGCCAGGCTGCCGCCTTATGGCATGAGGCAACGGCGCTCCAACAGTGACGATTGGCTAGGCGGCGATGGTATGCCACGAGACCACGAAATTGTTCAAGGCAGCTGTTAGTGGTAATGATAAGGCATACAGCAGTGAGACGAAGGCATCCGGTGGCGAGACGGTGCACGGAGAGGCGGCGACGTCCGCGAGGGAGGCGACGGCGTTCTCGCGATAGTCGGCGGCGTCCGCAAGGGAGTAGGCGGCGTCAGCGAGCGAATTTGTAGCGTCCGCCAGCGATGCAACGGCCTGCGATGCAGCGAAAGCCATGAAGGCAACGTTGACCTGCGATGAGCCGGTGGCTGTGACGCTTCGCAGGCCGGAGAGTTGGTGCAAGTCGGACAGTCTGAGCAGGCCAAAGAGTTGGCACAAGTCGGACAGTGTGTGACGGCCGGAGAGTCTATGCAGGCCGGAGATACTGCGAAGGTCGGAGAGTCTGCGAAGGCCTGAGACGCAGCGGTAGAGTGGGCAGACGCAGATCGGCGGAGGTCCGCAAAACGGCGGCTTTGGAAGTGAGCTCGGTGATGATGGCCGGTGGCCCACGTTGCCGGCTGGTCGCAAAAGGCCGTGCTCCAGCGCGCCTCCGGCGAGCAGCTGTAAGGTATCCAGCCTGCCTGTGGGATCAGCTTTTGTTGCTGGCTGTTATGCCGATATGGCGGCGGATGCGTAGTGTCGCATTTGTTGTGACTAGACATGCTCAATGCTGCGTGATACATTGCAGTTCCTCGCGTTGCTGCTGGGCACTTATGATCTTAAGGTCACGGGGCCATGTAGTTTGATGATATGCAGGCCGGTATTGTTCCTCCAGCTAACCAGCTGGTGAACAGCTATTAGGATCACCATCGGGGTCAGCCGATGAACAGCTGCGGTCCGCCTCTGAATTATCATCGCGGTCGGCCGGTGCACAGCCGTGATCGAGGAGCAGGACTCGAGTGGGAGAGAGGGCTGGAGATAGTCGTGCTTCCCTTTGCTTTGTGCTCGTAAAATAAACCGTTGGTGTTGGTCATCGGCTGGCGTTCTGTACTGAGTGCGAACCAAGCGACACTCCGTGGTAACTTCCTTACATTCGTCGGGGAGCTGCAATTAGCTTGTGTCGTTGCGGGTATCCCGAGCTTCTGAGACACTATTTTATGGCTATATATGAACCGTAGTACAGGGTACTACCACCATTTAGATGAGCAGGCATCAACATGTACATAGATACTTTATTGCGCTATTGATTCCTGCCCCCCCACCAGCTTTGCACGCGAGAATTGTATTATATTCGTGCGATTACGACTATGCAAGCCCCTCTCACTGATCTACCTAGTCTTATAGTAGCCCAGTGAATGGCCCAGTGGAGTTTATGAGTTTATGACTGCTTCGGGTTTATGGGCCTTGCCGGTTTGTGGGGAAACGGTTTTATGACGGTGAGTCATGGCTTGCAGAGGGGAGGAACAGTAGCCTTACGGTAGAGAACGGCTGTGACCCGTCGTGCTGCGAGCCCAAACTCGTGGTTGTTGAAGCCCCCTCGGTGTTTCCTTGTCGTTACCTGTGTGCCGATAGAGCGTCAAACTACATTATATTCCCTGAGAAAAATACTGTGTGTTGCCAGCTTCACGCGCATAGTGAGATGTGCAATGAAGGCCCCGGGTTTTGCCGGCGCCAGGGGATCAGTCGGAACGCCATTTGTTTCGGTGTGACAAGTATTGGGAACCTAACTGCTTGCTATTTCTTCACTTTCCGCTGTGTAGCTACCAGAAGACAGAACCAGTGTTCTTCTGGTTAGTGGTAGCATGCAAAATATCAGCATGCACACAAAGAACGAATCACAAGGACCTACGAAATGCTGTGATAAACATGTGTATTTTTTGCTTGTCCTTAAATGTCGTCAAGTCAGAAGGATGTCGTAATGTCATTCGGGAGTGAGTTCAAGGCTTTGGGACCCTTACGAACTAAAGGCATGGTCCTCAAAGAATTTGTGGTTCGTTCAATGTGGTGGCCTACAATGCCTAGCCTGGTTGAGGAGTAGTTCTAATAAGTTGGCTGGAGTAAGAGAATGAAGGGACCAAAAAGTGAGTGGCAGAACCTTGAAGTTGATTCGCTGCATGGCGGGAGCCAGTGTATGTCGGCAAGAAATTATGTGACGTGGCAACTGCGACGTTCACGACAGACGAACAGCCCAGCTGCCGAGGTTTGCTCCAGCTGTAAGCGCCTGGTTGCACAGGCCGGTAGACCATCAAGCAGTGAGCTCCAGAAGTCAAGACAGGATGTAACAAATGCATGTACCAATTAGGATGTCGTATCCCTTTCTTTGCAAGTACAAATTTCATAAGTCCTATGTAGTTTAAAGTAGGCAGACTTGACTGTGCAGCGGATGTAGCAAATGTAAAGCGCCTAGAGAGAGATTGAGTTCTCTGAGGGCGCTTTATCGAGTGCGTTATTATTATTATGTGGTCATCTGGTGGAAGGTCACTTTGGAACAGGTGCTTAGATAATGTGCTGATGCAATAGGATAATTACTGGCACAACAGTACAATAATCTTCCATTGCCGCACGAGAATTGCTATGGCTTGGCTGTGTAATACCTGGGCTGCTCACTTCGATGGCAGCAAGGTGTAGAATGCTTACACAAAGCGCATTTCCCGACGCTCACATTGCACACCACTGCAGTACCGCACTGTGGCCTGTCCGATATGGGGCTCAATTATGCCCTCGGGGCCATTGCTTTCAGCTTCCTGCCAGGCTGCATGAAATTCACCTGGCCAGATACTTCTATCACCAAATACCCACCCATAAACTACCTACCCATCGCAAAAGTGACTATATAAGAGATTTGGCAGCAGAGAGGTTATCAAAGATATACCTACATTTCTCTGTAGCGTTGGGCCCCTTCCAGCCCACTACTTTCAGTCGGCCGCCCGGTGGCATGGAATTATACTCTTTTAAATTTCACCAGTTAAATTTCCGCTCACTAAAATCCAGGGTGGGCTACTTAACCTCGATGGGATTGTCTAGGGAAGCTCGACGCATTTCTGCTAACCGCGACCCAACTCGGGCGATGGTGTGTCAAAGACCACTCCATCCGGCTCTCATCATTTCAATCCATGCGGTCTGACAAGGTGGGTGGCCGATTGCTGTCGTTGTTCGCGAGTCGCTCGGCTATTAGACCCGAAGTTTTTCGCATGGGTCATCGCTTGAATCAGTTGCTATTAGGTCTCCATCAAAGACCATTCCCCTCACCTTTGTGATCTCCCGACCTCCTTTTGGCTGTCTAACCTTGCTGGTGAAAGAGATTTTGGCAGTCCTCACTAAATATTTATGTGCGCTAGGCCGTTATTGATTGCAGAGGACTAACATTCACATTGACAGCCCTTGCAACAGTATGGCCCGATCATTTATTGGCTGTCTGGAAAATGTCGGTTTTGTCCGACGTAAATCACACCACCCTTATTGGCGGCCATTTTATGGATTTCTAATCTTATCTACTTATGCCTCTCAGTCTTAAAACTAAAAATGTCTACCGGGTGACCTTGTTTCGTGCCCCATAACCATCTCGGCTCACTGCTCAATCCCGTTTACTGCTCCTGTCAGAGCTAATGTTTATTTTTTCGTTCTGTCATATGTGCAGGGTAACATCGAGTTTGTCCAACGAGTCAATATGAACAGCATGGATCCTGGGACAATTTTGAAATCTGGGATGCAGGTAATTTTAATCTGCACCAAGACTCAGCCGAAAGCCTCGATAAATTCCCTGATGCAGTAAAAATGAACTCTCCGAGCGCTCTTGAAGAGCACGCTTTTGTACATTATGTCCGTGTACAGATTTGTGGAGATTCCTTTTAATTTACGAAAAAACTTCAAAATATTTGCCACCGTGTTAAGTGCGGGCTTGAACACCGCTATAAGAAATCTGGGCGTGATGGCGATCTAGTCGATTTCAAAGGCTTCCTTCCAGTCTACACTCGGAAGCTTATAAAAGCCGGGCTTTCTTTTCCTTTCGAAACTGAAGTCCTGCCAGAAAGACCCAAAATAGATTCATAAGACTGGAAAACAATTTGCTGGCTAGTTCGGAAATGGTTTCACTATCCAGATATTAACGGCTAGGCCGACAAGTTTTCAACCTTCTTCGCTCAAGCATTTTGCACATTCGCGCCTCCATAAAGCCCCTCCGACTAAAGCAATTGTTAAATCGTAACCTGTGACCTTCCTTAAGAGATTTTCAGAGGTTTCTTTAAGCGATGTGGCTACATTTGTGGTGTTGCATAACAGTGGATCAGGCGGCGGCTTTTCTTGTGGAGTCTCACGGAGACACGATCGTGGAAATGAGCGACAAACGAGACTCGATCTGTATTCCCTCGAAGCGTTCATATACGAGCCGGCTGACTCGCTGCAGATGGGGAGTGCAGCTGTGGCGGGCAGCATCCTTACATCAGAGGCCATACACTACGCCGAGTCAACCACCCAACCACCTGCTGCACGTGGGGCATACATTAGTGGCCGGTGCTGCTGCACTGATTGCCACAGCAGAAGCAGCAGGGGTCAAATAAAGAAAGGGGGCGGGCTCGTCTCCTGAAGACCCTAGGTCGGCAACCTGCTGCTCGCGAGCCGCATGCGGCGGCTCTTTCGATGTCATGATGCGGCTCTCCAGTTCCATGCGCAAATATTATTAATTATATTTTTTTATTTTCAAAACTCATAAAAATATTATACTGCAAAAAAAACAGTAAAAGGATATAAAGACTCAACAGAGAACGGTGAGAATAGGTGGAGTAGAGAGTATACGGACAGCTGACAGCTGCTTGGGCACCAGGCCCTGCCACACAGCCGTGCTGTGGCCAGCCCCGTGGCGACGGCTCCATGCTTGCCACTGCCGAAGTGCCGACTGCCGCCGTCACTGGCCACTACAATCACCCAGCCAACAACCCAACGGACGGTAGTGTTCAGTCTTCAGTAAGTCTTTCTCGGAGCGCGGTTCCATGTGTGTTAATTTAATCGCTTGAGAGAAACAACAATTGTTTCGATATTTCAAGAAGAAGACGATTTAGAAGCGAATTATCTTCTCAAAGGTATGTAAGGGCAAGTGGTGTATCTTCGGACGACCTTACCTTCGGACAGGTTAGATTTAAGTAGGTTAGCAATGTGATATATACATGCAAAAATTCAAGGGAGTAGCATTTTTTTAATGTGGCAACACTGTTCTGTTTGTTTAGTTATTGGTGCACTGTGTCGTCAACGGTCGCAGTAAGAACTTTTTTCAAAAAGTAAATATTTTCATAGTTATACTGTACTGTATATTCTGTTTGTTTCATGTTGGTATGATACGTATTATATATGAATATGAACTATATGTGTTGAGCTTTCTAAATATATTGTCTGTTTTGAATATTCATAACCTCAAATTATTTAACGATTAAAATTTTCTGAAAATACCCTTTGTTGTACCTCCGGATATTCATGTTGTTGTACCTTCGAACGTCCAATGGTACAACAACATTTTATTAATTTCGTATACCTATTTATTTTGTTACAGTGACGCGAAGTAAACATGGTATACAAAGAAAAAATACTTCTATGGATAATTTTTTTAAATGATTTTTTCCGGAGGTACACTACTTGTCTATACGCTTTAACGTTTAACGAAGTTGACTTTTTTACAGATTAGCAATTAACGAAACTAACTCTTTAATTAACGGTTTATTAACGCCGGTTTAGATAGCTAAATAAAATTTAAAAAAATCTTTATTTCAGCTCCGCCACAGAATGGCATCTGATAAAAAGAAGAGACAAACTGAAGAAGAAAATCGAGAAATTAATCAGGATTGGAAGGAGTCGTTTGCGTTCATATGCAACACAGATGGCCTTCCGACTTGTCTCATTTGCCAAGAAAAACTTGCACACATTAAAAAGTCAAATTTGGAGAGACACTTCACTACAAAACATACCCGATTCGCTGCTAAATATCCAACCGGTGACGTACGGACTGTTAAAGAGCTTCAAAAAATAAAAACAACAGTCGAGTTTTATGCTAAGTAACTGGGCGAAATCTTCAAATAATCTGGTAATAATCTCGTAAATCTGGCAAGCTTCGAAATCTCACTACAAATAGCAAAAAGAGGGAAATCATTTACAGATGATGTACGTCAAAGATTTTTCATACGTGGAGCTGAAGAACTGTTTCATGATTTCAAAAACAAAACCAAAATCATGAAGAAAATCAAAGATTTGCTATTATCTGCTAAAACAGTACAAGATCAAATTTCTAAAATGTCTTCAAATGTAACACACATGCAAGTGGAAGACGTTCAACTGGCTTCTGCTTTATCAATTGCTATGGATGAGTCTTGCGACATAAAAGACACGGCAAAGTTACCTTTTTCGTCAGGTATATGTCGTCGCAAGGTCCAAAAGAAGAACTGCTAGGATTGCTGCCGCTCTCAGGGCAAACTTGTGGAGAAGATATAGCACATGCTGTGCAAAAAACGCCTTGAAGACTATGAAATTGATATAAATAAAATCGTCTCCATAGCAACTGATGGAGCCAGAAGTATGACATGAATGCATCAAGGGGTAACAACGATTCTTCGGCAAAAAATAAACCACGAAATTTTAACGTTTCACAGCATAATTCATCAAGAGGCGCTTTGTGCCCAAGCATTTTCAACCGAAATGGTTGAGGTCACTAACTTGGCTATTAAGATCATTAACAGCATTTTGGCAAAAGCACTCTACCATCGCCAGTTTAAGCAATTTCTTGAAGAAATAGAAAGCCAGTATTCTGACCTACTTCTGCACAATAAAGTGCGATGACTTTCCAGGGTTAACGTATTGAAACGTTTTGCTTCTTGCTTGAGTGAAATAAAAACATTCTTCATTGAAAAAGGCATTGTCCATCCCGAATTGAAAGAAGACAAATGGCTGCAAAAATTCAACTTCATGGTAGATATCACAAAAAAACTAAATGAGCTAAATGTAAAACTGCAAGGAAAGGGAAACCCAGCCTATGCCTTGCTTGAAGAAGTGGTTTGTTTCGAAAATAAATTACTTCTTTTTTGTCGAAGACATGGAGAGCGGTAACTTACTTCATTTCGAAAATCTGAAGCAATATCGCGATGAAACCAATGTAACTATTGACACGAATTACTTCAGCATTACTATAAACAAAATTAAGGATGGATTCGCTGAGAGATTTTAGCAATTCAAAACAAAAGCAAGTACTCTGGCGTTCATAGTAAATCCTCTCAACACAAATACAAATGAGATCAACATTGAGCCATTTGGAATTGATACTGGTTCTCTTCAAGTGCAATTGCTGGATTTGAAAACCAAACATGTGTGAAGTGGTAAGTTCACAGAACTCAAGAGCGAGTTAGAAGAGTTGGAGGTCCAAAAAAGCATGCACGTTACGCTGCACAAGTGGACAGCTCTAAAAAAAAATGCCGCGAGTTGAGGCACTCATATTTGACGTATGGAATAGTCTTCCAGAATGCTACAGTGAGGTGAAGAAGTTGGCATTTGGAGTGCTGTCGACCTTCGGGTCAAAACATTCGTGCGAGCAAGCGTTCTCTTGCATGAATAGAATAAAAAGTAAAGTAACAAGCCAACTAACAAATAAAAATCTAGAGGCGTGCTTGAAACTGAAAACAACAAATTATGAGCCAGATTTAACCAAACTTTCAAAAGGCATGCAAGGCCAATGCTCCCATTGATGTAACTATTGTAAATATCTATTATTCAATAATTATTGTTATATTATTTGATTACTAATTTTATTATTCTAGCAGAGCTAGCTAAAATACTTTAATATGTTTTGTGTGAAACATTTGTGTGTTTTATATGAATATGTATTATTTCATATTTAAAGCTATTTGTTTTAAATCAAAAATCAAATTTATATTCCTAATCCTAATCAAATACCATAATATTGAAATAAAAATGTTAGTGGCTCTATAAAAACTGGGAAATTTTGTAAATTTTAACTTTTGGCTCTTCCGTCTCAAAAGGGTTGCCGACCCTACGACGCCCTAAGCGATCATTTCTGCGATCTTCACTGGCAGACAAACTTAGCCCAGCTATTCTCTACCGAGATTTGTAATGCTTCTCTGGAAAAAGGGGGACTTTCAGACCCAAGACTTTCAAATCAGCAATCGCTAGATCATACTCAAAAAGCCTGGATTGTATTGGCGTCCAGTTACCCGCCCATCTTTCCATCAGAATTCGAGCAGCACTACTCCACTGAAACGGCCCTCATCCATGAAACCAACGGCATCCTATGCAGCAACGATGACAGTAATGTCACTGCCCTGGCCCTGCTCGATCTGTCACCTGCGTTTGATACTATTGGACAAAACTACTTGAATGATCGAGAAGAACGATCGGTGCTGCAGACGAGGCACTGGCGTGGTTCAAATCGTATCTGTCAGATCTTACTTAATCTGTGTCGTGTGGTGGTCTGTCTCATCCACCAGACGAGTCAGCTTCGGAGTTCCGGAAAGATCTGTCCGCGGATTTCTCCTCTTCTCCATTTATACTGAGCCTCAAGGAAAAGTGAATCGATTCCATGTGGTCGGATATCTTCTGTAGGGAAGATACTCGGCTATTTTGTCGTTAAAACCATCAAAATCTGCTGCAGTACTGGTAAACTGAATGCTTGCCTTGCAGACAATTGATCGTGGATGTCGGCAGACTTTTGCAAACTAAATGCCTTCCTGGTTTGGCCCAGGGGTTTAGGTACTCGCCTTTTGTGATCGAGGTCCAACTGAATGCCTTTGACCACCAAGGCCCTGTGCTCAAGCCCTGTGGCAAATAAGAAGCGCCTGAACAAAGATGAAGTTCTCTCAGGGTGCTATACAAATTGTATTTATTTTTAAACTAAGATTAAATAGAACTGGTCCGCAGTCAAGTCTGCCTACTTTCAGTTACATAACATTGCTCAAATTCGGGCTTGTTTAGATAAAGATACCACGTCTAAGTAGGTCCACGAATTTGTGACATTCCGTCTTGACTTCTGCAACTCACTGCTTGCTGGCCTACCGGCATGTGCAATCAGACGAGTACAGCTGGTGCAAAACTCTGCAGCCTAGGCTTGTCTGTCGTGAGCATCGCAGTTGCCACATCACACCACTTCTCGCCGACCTGTACTGGCTAATAGTCAAGCAATGGATCCAATTCAAGGTTTTGTCGCTCACTTTTAGGTCCCTTCATTCTTTGGCTCCAGCCTATCTCTCAGATCTACTCCCCCACCAGGCTAAGCATTGTACCACCTGCTTTTCGGAATCCAACGGTCTGCCAATACCTCGTACAAACCTAAAATCCTTTGGAGACCATGCATTTAATTCGTATGCTCCTAAATCCTGGAACTCACTCTCGACTTGCGTCAGAACATCCCCTGACTTGACCACATTTAAAAAGAGCTTAAAGACACACCTATTTAGGACAGCTTTTAGTGGGTCCCTGTGATTCGTTTTTCGTGTGCCTATGCGTGCTGACACTGTGCATGCTGCCACTAACCACATTTGCATGCTGACCCAGTGCATGTCACCCCTAACCATGTTATTCATGTTGTTTATCAAGCATGATATTACTCACCATTCAATTGTGTTTCCCTTTACAGCAAACGTAAAGTGCCTAGAAAGAGATTGAGTTCTCTGAAGGTGCTTTATCAAGTGCATTATTATTATTAACTGCTATTCATATGTCATCCTAAGCAAGCAGAAGAACTAGGATACTTTGCTTTTATTATAGATGCCAGGTCCTGTCACATGACCATCACCACGTGTTCGGAATTTAGGTTTCGTCTTTTAAAAATGCCTAAATTTTTAAAGTTTCGTTAAGAAGACTGCATCCACAGCTAGCCATCACGTCCAGTCCCTATCCGTGGTTGGGTACGGCCTACCCCGGTGGCTTGCAAAGAAATGCAGCAAGCTTTCTGACTCTGAATAGGCTGGATTGTTGCTTTCCTATTTTGGATCGGCTACCGATAAAGCCATTAGGCCACTGCAGCTTGTAATGAACATGACTGCGATGCTAGTTTATAGATACCAAATGCTCAGCCATGATTCTCCTTTGCTGAAGAAGCTGCGATGGCTCCTGGTTGATCAACAAATTCAAAGTTAAGTTCTTACTCTAAACCCACAAGGCCCGCCATGGCTTGGTTCCTTCATTCCTCACTGAACTGCTGCACCAATCTTCTCGTGTCTCAGGTCCTCTATGGAAAATAAACCAGCTATTTCATTACTCCTCCACCAAAGACCGTTGGCTACAGCAGCTTTATCTCTACAGGTCCTAAACATTGAAACTCTTTTTTACATTTCTTACGTAACGATATCTATTCTCCTGCTCCCGACGTCTGCACATCATTTCCATCCATGTTGAGCTGCTTCCATGCTACTCACTTCCTTGACTGCCCTCATGACTGAGCTATGCTTCTCACCTTCTCTTTTTTGAGTTCTCTCAGTTCTCTTAAGTCTATTGGTTACCGCATTCTTACCAAAAGCCGCCAAGTCTTTGAGCTATAGAAAACTCGTTGCGTTCTATACAATTAGTGTTGTGGCTTTGTGGAGTTACAGAAAAAGATACATTAAATTTAAAGTTAAATATTTAATTACAGTACTTTTAGCTTATTTCAAATCTTAACTATGTTATTTCTAACCTGTCGTTAACATACCAGTACTCTGTATAAACCGGTTTCACGACTGAATCCGTCCTGAACACGCCAGAAACACAAAATCTTGTTGGTTACTTACACCGAGCTAACGTAGTCCCACTACGTATTAAATTTTTTTTGAGTAATCATGACAAAATAAAAACTATCAATAAAAATGTACTTAAAACTAAAGGTATTCCGGGGACATAAGTTTTTCCCCCGATTATCTCCTAGAAAATTAAATTTTAAAATTAAAGATGATGTATAGGCGTATGAGCTTATTGTTGTGCAGAGGATCAACCGGGATGATTCACTGACCGCAAAACAATCCTTAAGACTTGCTGCTCTTGTCAGGCTCTTCATTTTTCGCACTCCACACCACATCGTTTGCAAGTGCAATTAAGGTTAATTAATTAATCCAATAAAGGCTGCCATCAACGGCCTACTCATCACTGTCATAATTCCATGCGAAGTTGAATGCTCAATTTCAACTATGACAGTGCTCATTGTAGCTACAAACGCAACTTTGTAATTATCTCCGTCAACACAATCCATAACACCCATCATAGCTGTCCTGTAGTAGTAGTAGTAGTAGTAATACTATAAGAATAAAAAAGGACAAAACCCAAGCGTGGCATCAGTGACTCGGGTTTGTGGATTCACATTCAAAATCATTCAGATTTATTGGCAATCAGGTAATAATACCAATATTTTTCTGGCCGATCAGCAACAATCTTTTAGAGCTTTGGGTGGGCGAAGAAAATTTGCTCCAAAGAGATACAAAAATACCTAAAAATGTCGCCTTCACTTTTTAGTTTCTGCACAGCTGCAATATTGTCAACTTAATAATAATAATAATAATATTAATGTACTTGATAAAGCGCCCTCAGAGAACTTAATCTCTTTCTAGGTGCTTTACATTTGCTGCAAAGGAAAATGCAGATGAATAGTAAGTAAAATCATGCTTGAAAAACAAACAAAATGAATAACATGGTTAGGGGTGACATGCACAGGGTCAGCATGTAAATGTGGTTAGTGGCAGCATGCACAGTGTCAGCACGCATAAGCACGTGAAGGACGAATCACAGGGACCCACTAAATGCTGTCCTAAATAGATGTGTTTTTAAGTTCCTTTTAAATGTGGTCAGGTCAGGGGATGTTCTGACGCAGGTCGGGAGGGAGTTCCAAGCTTTGGGAGCATACGAACTAAATGCACGGTCTCCAAAGGATTTGAGGTTTGTACGAGAGTATTTGTAGACTGTTGGATTCCGAAAAGCGGGTGGTACAATGCTTGGCCTGATTGGGGAGTATGTCGGAGAGATAGGCTGGAGCCATAGAATGAAGGGACCTAAAAGTGAGCGACAAAACCTTCAAGTCAATCCGTTGCTTGACTGGTAGCCAGTGCAGGTCGGCGAGAAGTGGAGTAATGTGGCCACTGAGACGCTCACGACAGACAAGCCTAGCTGCCGAGTTTTGCACCAGCTGCAATCGCCTGATCGCACATGCTGGTAGGCCAGCAAGCAGTGAGTTGCAGAAGTCGAGACGGAATGTCACGAATGCATGGACCAACTTAGACGTGGTATCTTTATCTAAACAAGCCCGAATTTTAGCAATATTATGAAGCTGAAAACAGGCAGATTTGACTGTGGAGCTGATATGGTCGTCTAACGAGAGGCCGCTTTGGAATATGACACCTAGATTTCGAGCTGATTCAACAGGAGATATGCTGGCAGAGCCAATTTTGAGCGTCAGCCTTTCCAATTTCTGAATCACACTAGGTTTGCCCACAACTAGTAAGTTAGTTTTCTCATCGTTTAGTTTTAGAAAATTTGCTGCCATCCATGTGCGGATGTCATCAATGCATGCAGCAAGTGAGTTTAGAGAATTTGAGGTGCTCGAAGGCTGGGAGGGATCAAAGCAAAGGTACAACTGAGTGTCATCCGCATAGAAGTGAAAGCCTAGATTGTGCTTGGCAATCACATCAGCAAGAGGGAGAGTATAAACGGTGAAAAGAACCGGACCTAGCGCAGAGCCCTGAGGTACTCCATATTTCAGAGGTACTTCAGATGATCTTTGTCCATTCACGTCAATACTCTGGAGTCTCCCACTGAGATAGGACCTGAACCACTGCAGAGCAGTGCCAGTGATGCCCAGGCGAGATGAGAGGCGCTCTAGAAGAACTTTGTGATCGATGGTGTCAAAAGCTGCCGAAAGATCGAGCAAAACAAGCAGAGACACTCTACCCATGTCTGCATTCCTAAGTAGGTCGTTGTGTACCCTAAGTAATGCTGACTCTGTGACTTAGTATTTCTGCCACAATATAGCAAAGAATATCTCAAATTTTTCCTAAAAATTTTCTAATTTTCACCTAGAAGAACATTTACATTTGAGACATGAGATTTAAAAAGGTCTATGTGTTTACTGACGCCTTTATAGCAATAACAATAATAGGGCGTTTAGAACTTAATCTCTGACCGGGCGCTTTACAATTCGTTGCAACAGAATCAATAGCTCTGGGTTAGTGGCATACACGATAATGCTAAAGCAAACACGAAAACACTCGGGGCAGTTAGTTTGAATGACCCTTGGCAGGTGAGGTGCTCTGAATCTTGCACAGGTTGGCACGCAAAGCACACAGAATAAAAAGACAAACTCACTGGAGGAAAGGGAAAGCTTACCTGAGCAGATACATCTTTAAGTGAGACTTAAATTAATGTTCATTTTAGGAAGTCAACCCAGCTAGTAGCATTCCAGATCTTCAGTGCCAGATGGCTGGATCATTAGGTTTTCACTTATGGTAAGGGGGCGATATAATGCTAACCATCTTCGACAAAGTGGTTATGGTGCTCGCGTCGAACAAAGGTCAAAGTTAATATATTTGATGACCCAAGGCCATGGGCTCGAGCTCCGCGGCATATGTGAAGCTCTTGAATAGAGATTAAGCTCTCTAAAAATGCTATACAGATGACATATATATATATATATATATATATATATATATATATATATATATATATATATATATATGAATGAATACTGAGAAGGAGGTATCTCCGTAGTACTCTGGAGGTGCATGAAGGCCGGACAGGTAGGCTGGTGAAAGACAGTGATGAGACCTATAAGACAGCGAGAGCATCTTTACATCTTTAGAGCCCCTTGTCAAAAGTTGCTGCAAAATAAGTCCACCACAGAAGAAAGACAAAAAACACTCGCTGGCAAGCATGTCGAGTCGAGAAAGTCGTATTAACTGCAGTAAAGGTACAAGGTAGCTATCACAGCTTTAACTTAGATGATTTTTTTCTGGCCTTAAACATGGTAAATTGGTCTATTACAGTTGAAAGCTAATATTTTCCCGTGTTTCTTTCTCTATACGTAACAAGGCCAAATCAGTGAGTCGATCGTGCCTATGGATGCTCTCAGAAAAGGTAGGATTACCATCAGCCTGCTAAAGGAACTTTCACTACTGGCAACTGGATACAACTATGATGAGAAGAGCTTTCGAAGAAACTCTCAAATTAGTTAACACATCTACTCCATAAGTGGCAATGAAAGAGACGAATTCCAGAGGGGTCTTTGGTGCCGATTTTTGAGTGTGACAAGAAGCATCTTGAAGTCACACATTTTGCTGTACAGCACCGCTCCATCAACGTCTCAACAATAGAAGCCTCCAATATCTAGACATTGCTGGCGAGTTTGGTCTGGTCAAGTGTCTTCAAAAGCTTCTCAACTTCCAACAAGAAACCAAATTTGACATCAATAGTCTATGCTGTCCTTCATTATTTTTGAAAAATCTCCTCCTCTGCGGCAAGACAAACATCTTTTTAGAGTTCTCCGGGAATCTAGATCCTTCGGAAACTTCAAAATACATGGCAGGAGACTGCCAGCTTCACTTCTTTTTTCAAGTGTTCCCTTTGTGTCCTCAGATAGTTGCTCCAAAAGACCTACAGTGCCGTTCAATCAATCATGTATAGCTTTCGCAGCCTCCACTACTGCACTCCACCTTGTCGCAGAGTCACATTTTACTATAAATTTTAAGACTTTCTTCAGTTCTTCCCACCTCAGAGTTGATCTTGAAAAGAATAAGTAGGTGCTCTCTATTGTTCCAAAAATGATGATGACAACAGAACATTGACTTGCGGCATGAACTCCTGCCAGGTTCAAGCTGTGCTTATCATTGTTAACAAAAATTGCCTTTTCATTTCTGGACAGTATTCTCTCTTGACACCTGACAGGTGGCCAGACATGACTGCTGCGTAGCCGCACCACTGCGGCCTGCAATCTTGAAAGAATATTGTGTCAGATTCGAGTTTGTCCACGATGAGACCCTCAATCGCTGCAATGTCGGCTCCACAGATTTGAAGAAAGCCCTGGTAATACTCGTTGATGGAGACTGTGTGTTGGAAAAATCATTGTCGTCAAATCTAATGACCTTACATAACTGTTCGCGTTGTGCCAAATTGAGCCCTGTGGCATATAGGAAGCGCCTGAACAAAGATGAAGTTCTCTCAGGGTGCTAGACAAATTATATTTATTTTTAAACGAAGATAAAATAGAACTGCTCCACAGTCAAATCTGCCTACTTTCAGCTACATAACGTTGCTCAAATTCGGGATTGTTTAGATAAGGATACCACGTCCAAGTTGGTCCACACATTTGTGACATCCCGTCTTGACTTCTGCAGCTCACTGCTTGCTGGCCTACCGGTATGTGCAATCAGGCGCTTACAGCTGGTGCAAAATTCTGCAGCTAGGCTTGTCTGTCGTCAGCATCGCAGTTGTCACATCACACCACTTCTCGCCGACCTGTACTGGCTACCAGTCAAGCAACGGGTCGACTTCAAAGTTTTATCGCTCACTTTTAGGTCACTTCATTCTTTGGCTCCAGCTGATCTCTCAGATCTACTTCCCACAAGGCCAAGCATCGTACCACCTGCTTTTCGGAATCCAACAGTTTATCAATACATCGTACAAACCTCAAATCCTTTCGAGACCGTGCATTTATGCTCCCAAAGCGTGGAACTCCCTCCCGACTTGCGTCAGAACATCCCCTGACTTGACCACATTTAAAAAGAACCTAAAAACACACCTATTTAGTACAGCTTTTAGTGGGTCCCTGTGATTTGTCCTTCGTGTGCATATGCTCGCTGACACTGTGCATGCTGCCACTAACCACATTTGCATGCTAACCCTGTGTGCATGCCACCCTAACCACGTTGTTCTTGTTGTTTATCAAGCATGATCAAGCATACTGACGATTCAATCACGTTTCCCTTTGCAGCAAAGGTAAAGGGCCTAGGAAGAGATTGAGTTCTCTGAGGGTGCTTTATCAAGTGCATTATTATTATTGTGATTTGATTCAACAGGAGACATGCAGGCAGAGCCGATTTTGGGCGATGGCTTTTAGAATTTCTGAATCGCACTCGGTTTGCCCATAACTAGTTGGTTGGTTTCATCATTTAATTTAAGAAAATATATTGCCATCCATGCGTGGATGTTGTCGATACCAGCACCAGCAGATGAGCCTTAATGGCTAGCACCACTGCTTGCAGTTGGTAATAGAGGGTTGCCCACTGCAGGAGTCGAACTTACGACCTTGGTCGTGAAGAGCAAGCAGCCCTACCTCCTGGATCTTGTCTGTCTTGTTGACAAAGAAGCCAGAGTAGCGATCAGCAAGATCACGAAAAGAATCGCTATGCTGCGATGGAAGTCAGTCCTGATCATATGTATGTTTTTTCAAATAATCCCATAGTAGACCCAGCTGGCTTAGTGTCTTCGGTAAACTGTAGGCCGTCTGAGCGAGGGCACACAGTGCGCTTAGAGGTTTAAACTCGTCGATCATGTCAACTAGTGTATGGTATCAACTAGTGTATGTAGTGTATGGTAGCATTCTACCAATGATGGCAGGTCGATAGGGGAATCCAGCAGCAGGGGCAAAGAGGATATTCTAGTAACGATAGTATCGATGATAACTGTATTAAAGTTTCACAATTCTCAGATGAATTCTGATGCCGAAGAAGGCCCACACTGTAGACTGAATGAGATTGTAAGTGAATATATATACTACTTCCTGGCTGGCTACTTCCCTCCCAGCACCGGCACGCTCGGGCCATGCCACCCACTCGCCACTATATTGGGCTAGTGCATGACGGGCGGAAGTTTAATTAAATCTCTTTATAGAATTGCTGCATGCGCCTACAGCAACAGGGGAACTAAACAGAGCTAGCGAGGCCCTAGGTACACTACGCTAGATGGGGCACACGGGAAACACGAGGCAAGCCTTCCCGACGTGGAGGAAATTCTTGAACCGGAGCAATCTTGATGACGGGGCTGCTTATCTCGCAAGTACCATATTATGGTGCCATCGATCAGGCAGTGTTTGCGTAATGAAGAATCACTAGCCCGGTACTTCTCAGCTCGCCAAGAACACCAGCTCCTGGATGGGGGACTAAGAGCAACACATTGCCAAGGAACGCGGAGTATACAAGCCATAACAGCGAGCCTGCTTATCTGCAACCCCGCTCGGGCATTGGGCCCTCGTTGCCTTGCATGAGTGGTCGAATTGTTGGCTAACGCCTGAAGTCCATCCGGATGTATAGCTGGGCTAGACCAAGAGCACCAAAAACCCACGACTTATCCGGCCAACGCCAGTTCTTCAAAAGCTAAGGCTATATGGCGTCATTGCATACCTGGACTCGCCTTCAGGTCAGGAGCCGACCCAGCCTCTTATAACATTGTACCCAGGCTTGGTACGGTTGGCTGGGACCGGACGGCTGTAATGCGAGTAACGGTCACCGGCTAGGCAGGGGTCGAACCTACGACATGGCCGGATGTGCGGTGACGTGAGGTCACCGGGGCTCTTGGGTGGGAGAAGTTAGCCGAGTAAGTCGTGGTGTTGGAGGCTCCCGGTCTCGCCGAGTTATGCACCTGAATGGTTGCAGGCATGCTCCGGCGATGCGGCCACGCACGCAAGGTGACAAGTACCCAAGGCCCGAGCTGAGCTGGATAGCACGCTCGTTGTTGTCATTTGTATATTCCGCATGCCCCGTGTACCCTGTTCGTGGCCCCCCCCGTGAGTTATCGTCTTTCGGCGGAAGCTCTCGACTGCGGTAGACGTTGACTGCGACTTGCCCAGCAGCTACTCAACTAGCCGGATCTTTTACGGCGTACACTCGTACTGTGAGGACGGAGTTAGTACAACGGCAGGACTTCGGAAGCCGACTGACCAACTAACACGTTTGTTCGCGCTTGCTTCGTCGTCTTGCACCCCTGTAGTTTACATTGTATGGCACCTTCCCCTGTAGACTTGTTTACTTCCCCTGTTGTTATAAAGAGGTCTAACCTGACGGCCGCTCGTCTTACCTTAGCTCAGTGACTTGGCGTGCGGCAGCCAGCGCGGCCGGAGTATGGCGGGGCATGGCGGGAAATAGCCTCTGACCCCTGGAACTCGGCTACAACATAAAGACGCCCCTGCCAACCAACAGGTACAAGATCTGCATGTGGTCAGATAAACGGAATTTGGTAACACTAGGTGATTATAGATCCCAGTTGTAGAAAAAAATTTGGTCGAGTGCGCGACCATTGATTTCAGTGAGGTCATGGATATGAGCCGCAAGAGAAAATGTGTCAGTGGGTGCACGAAATCAGTACCTTAAGGCGTCATATAAGTTTTCAAATGAATACTAAAATCACCAGTAACGAGGAAAATTTTATTTCTTGCATACTTTATCGGTATGAGATCAGAGAATTATTAGATAAAGGAGGGCTTTGTACCTGGGGCGATTGACTACTGTCACCATTGGCAGCTTGCTGTCGGATGAACTTAAAATGTGAGATTCAAAAGACTGCTTCGAGGGGACTGCAAACGGTATAAAATTGAGGGTTGAACTTGCTGTAGATTGGTTTTGATTCGCACACCAGAGAGCCGGCCGATGACCACCACCAACAGTTTAATACAACGCATGGGGCCGAAGGCGCACGGCTTCTTTCGGCCCCTTCTCCCACTCGACCCCCTCTCTCCCAGGTTGGCGTTCCCTCCTCCCCCACTCCATCCCAACCACAACTCACCCCGTGAGTTGGCGGGAGGACAAAGCCGGCCTGTGGATAGACCACAGCCGTCAGACCACAGCTGACCACCGGCCTGTCCCTAGGCCATAGCCACCAACTGTTTGATCCTGGGGTGGTTTAGGGCACTTGAGCCGTAGTGGCTCACAAGGTAAGGCGGTTGCTTTTCACGACCTCGGCCCCGAGGTTGTGGGTTCGAATCCTGCGGTGGGCGATCCTTTATCGCCACTGCAAGCGGTGGGGATAGCCGTAATGGCTCTTCTGTCGCTACACAAAAAGAGGCTGTTAAATCAGCTAGTATTTTTTTACCGGTCTGCCAGCACTGGCAGTGTGCCGGCGAGCCCAGTGTCTATGATCGAATCATGTATACATAGAAACACAAACCACAGACCACAAACCACAGACACGGCGTCCGCGAGGAAGGCGGCGTCCGCGAGGAAGGCGGCGTCCGCGAGGAAGGCGGCGTCCGCGAGGAAGGCGGCGTCCGCGAGGAAGGCGGCGTCCGCGAGGAAGGCGGCGTCCGCGAGGAAGGCGGCGTCCGCGAGGAAGGCGGCGTCCGCGAGGAAGGCGGCGTCCGCGAGGAAGGCGGCGTCCGCGAGGAAGGCGGCGTCCGCGAGGAAGGCGGCGTCCGCGAGGAAGGCGGCGTCCGCGAGGAAGGCGGCGTCCGCGAGGAAGGCGGCGCGGCGAGGAAGTCCGCGAGGAAGGCGGCGTCCGCGAGGAAGGCGGCGTCCGCGAGGAAGGCGGCGTCCGCGAGGAAGGCGGCGTCCGCGAGGAAGGCGGCGTCCGCGAGGAAGGCGGCGTCCGCGAGGAAGGCGGCGTCCGCGAGGAAGGCGGCGTCCGCGAGGAAGGCGGCGTCCGCGAGGAAGGCGGCGTCCGCGAGGAAGGCGGCGTCCGCGAGGAAGGCGGCGTCCGCGAGGAAGGCGGCGTCCGCGAGGAAGGCGGCGTCCGCGAGGAAGGCGGCGTCCGCGAGGAAGGCGGCGTCCGCGAGGAAGGCGGCGTCCGCGAGGAAGGCGGCGTCCGCGAGGAAGGCGGCGTCCGCGAGGAAGGCGGCGTCCGCGAGGAAGGCGGCGTCCGCGAGGAAGGCGGCGTCCGCGAGGAAGGCGGCGTCCGCGAGGAAGGCGGCGTCCGCGAGGAAGGCGCGCGTCCGCGAGGAAGGCGGCGTCCGCGAGGAAGGCGGCGTCCGCGAGGAAGGCGGCGTCCGCGAGGAAGGCGGCGTCCGCGAGGAAGGCGGCGTCCGCGAGGAAGGCGGCGTCCGCGAGGAAGGCGGCGTCCGCGAGGAGGCGGCGTCCGCGAGGAAGGCGGCGTCCGCGAGGAAGGCGGCGTCCGCGAGGAAGGCGGCGTCCGCGAGGAAGGCGGCGTCCGCGAGGAAGGCGGCGTCCGCGAGGAAGGCGGCGTCCGCGAGGAAGGCGGCGTCCGCGAGGAAGGCGGCGTCCGCGAGGAAGGCGGCGTCCGCCACAGGGTCGGCGGCGTCCGCTCGGGACGGAGAAGCAGCTGCGCATGTTGGAGAAGTGGTGGCAGCGCGGGCTCGCAGTGGCGGCAGAGCCTGCGCTGGAGGCAGAGCCGGCACCTGAAGGTGACAGAACTGAACCACGAGAGCGGCCCAGGTGCGCCGATACACTTCCTTACCGTTACGATGACTATGTTTTGACCGGATAGCATGCCAATGATGCTGATCCTTAAGATTAAGGGAGGATATGGTTTGTGTTTCTATGTATGCATGATTCGATCCTTAACACTGGGCTCGCCGGCACACTGCCAGTGCAGGCAAACCGGTAAGTGCCCTAAACCATCCCAGGGTCAAACAGCTGATGGTTATCGCCTAGGGACAGGCCAGTGGTCAGCTGTGGTCTGACGGCTGTGTTCTATCCACAGGCCGGCTCGGTCCTCCAACCTACTCACGGAATGAGTTGTAGTTGGGAGGGAGTGGGGAGGAGGGACCGCCAACCTGGGAAAGGGAGTTGAGTGGTAGAAGGGCCCGAAAGGAGCCGTGCGCCCTTAGGCTCCGTGCGTGGTAATAAACTGTCTGTGTTGGGCATCGGCTGGCTTTCTGCAGTGCAGACAAGAACAATCTACACTTGCGACAACGCAAATTGCACCACCAGTTTTGATTGATCCAAGGGTATGAAGGAAGAAGAAAAGTCTGTCGGTGTCTCGACTGTAGTGGTTGGTCTGTTATCTGATTTCAGCCAGGTCTTGGTCAAGGCGAGCGGTCGAGGCTGCTGTCAGTAATTTTGTCTTGTATTGCTATGGGTTTATTGAACACCGGGCAAGAATTCTAAACACGAGCATTAAGATGGGCCGCTGGGGTTATAAGTGGCAGCAATTTATGGCGATTCAGAAATCTCGTGTTGATAGTGTAACGGTGGCACCAGCTAAACCAGCCGAATTGTGCCGGCGCCCTGAGATAGGCGGGCAGTAAGGATTCTAAACTCTAGGCGTTAGCGTTGGAGCTGACTTGAGCTCTAGGCCACATAGCCGTTGGTATACGTCATGACCGCTGTTGAACGCCTGTAAGCGTCTGCTACTGTTAAATAGACTTTTCTGCATTATAGATACAGACTTGATATGCTAAGGTATGAGCGCTCGTCGTTGTGGCGCTGTTTCTGCTACTGTCGGCATACCTGTGTGGATTGGTGCAGCACCTACAAGTAACTAGATGTGCTACATGGTTCGACCGTCATCGGCATTCGTTTCGCGTCGCCTGAGACTAGCACCGCCACAAGCACTATGTTTGCGACCTAGTTCTAACCGGACGTGAAAGCCGCATGTCGTTTGTAATAATGCCGCTGATGCAGACTTTAAAGCCGACTGCGGTTGGTACGCTGTTATTTTTACATGCTGCACGATTAAATTAAAGGCAACATTTACTATATTTGTGCACAGGTATTTTGCTGTCTTACAGATACGGGTAAGAAAAAAAGGCCTCGCTCATCGGCACCGAGCGTTGCCAGTGGAATCTCTCACACCCGCCGGGTAAGCTAGAGGAAAGTAGGACCGCCTATTTTTACTCTAGCCTCACATGAAGAGGCTAGAAAAATTGGTTCCTAAATAGCTTAAGAGAGGGTAGCGCCTTGTAAACAGCTTGCGAATTAGAGAGATCCTCCAATGTCGCTTCTAGCGGCGGCAAATGATCTAGCCGTTTGACGGCAGGCCGTTCACCGGAAGAGATCGTGAGACTGCAGTTTCCGTTCGGTTCTGCAGATATGGAGCCGGCTGATGATGACAAGGTTCGCGTTCAGAAGATGGAGGTCGACTATAGCTCGGCCGTCGACAGCAAGCTTCCGGCCTGTGAAGAACTTGCCAAAGTAAGTAGCGGTCAATTGTGGCCCTTTCTTGCGTAAACGCTCACTGTAGTGAGTAGTTAGTACACGGTAGCAGCCCGGCGTGAGCGGTGGGGCTGCTGGCTGGCGCCCTCCATGCAACTAGGCGGCCGCTGAGTGAATAGAAACGACTATATATTGTGCTCGCCTGTTTCATCAGCGTATCTGCTGTCGCTTCGCTTTTTTGCGCTGGTCGCATGACGGCAGTTGTGGGTAAGTTTTGAGCCCCGTGGCTCCCTGAACAATAGATTCACTTCTCTCACGGGGACCGGAGACCGTCTTGCTTGGTCGATTCTTAATTTTCTACTGAAATGACCGTATAGGGCAAGGCGTACGTTCTTCCGCGTAGTGTATAGTGTTTCTGCAGCAGTGCCGCTGGGGCGCAGCCCATTCTCGATTGCCCGTCTGACATAGCCGCCACTCGCCGGGCATCGAGCGCTCGAGCTGCGAGCTTTTGGCTTGACGTGAATCCCTAGCAGTCCCTTTGCTCTGGGCAGATAGCTGGAGCTCTGCGCGTGCAGGAGCTTGCTCGTGCTTGGTGGAAGGGGTCCGTGCTCGGTCCTGGGGTCGGTAAGGAGCGACGGCGAAATTAACTGATCGCCCCGGAGGACCGTCTGCGGGCTGCCTTTCGTAGAGCGCGCGCTCGTCTGTGGCTGCAGGCAGCAACTTGTATCGGGCGTGCCTGCCGGTGGCGTGACAGCATTTTGGAGTAGATCCAGTCGTTAGATTCGCTGCTCTTAGTACCGTGCAAGCCGTCAGCCCACGTCTCTCCAGCTATTCTCGTGTAGTCATTCTCGTACGTCGATTGTGCCCCTGTGTAGCCATCCTTAAGCAGTTTGCAAGCACGTTTTGGCGTTTTCTCTTCGCCGGGGCCTGGTTTGTCGAGTGCACGTTTACTTGTTCGTTGAACATTCAGCAATTGCCTGCCCTCACCTCCCAGAATGCCATAGACAAGGTATGCATGGGCAAGGATACCTCTCAAGGTCCTTGTCCATTGTCGTTGGCCATATGGTGACAATGCAATGCTCTGTTGACCAGTCGTGCCTTCCACTATTTATAATAATAAATCACGTTGGTATAGCAACCTAAGAGAACCAAATCATTTTAATGTTGATTAAACATGTATACAGCACCCTGAGAGAACCAGATATCTTTCTTGGCACTTTAGATATGCTGAAAGTATAGTTTTTGTATGCACAATTTCAGCACCCACAAGCACACAACCGACATTTCATTAATTGTCTAGGCAATTTTACATGTGCTGAAAGGAACCATGTGATAAGTGATAACATGCCCGATTTCAGCATGCATAATCACACAAAGGAGAATCCGGTAGACTAAGCAAATCAGGTGGACTGACCAATTACTTCGAGGAACATATTAGTGAAGATGACACTTAGCTGTGCCCTTGCTTTGATCCCTCCCAGCCGTCCAGCATGGCGAATTCTCTCAACTCTTCTGCCGCATGCATTGATGACATGCGCACATGGATGATGACAGCAAACTTTGTTAAATTTAATGATAATACAACCAGCCTACTAATTATGGGCAAAGCATTTGTAAAAAAAATTCGATAACGCTCAAAATTGGCTCTGCCAGCATATCTCCTGTGAATCTGCACGAAATCTAGGTGTTTTGTTACAAAGCGACCTATCATTGGACGACCACATCACCTCCATATGCAAATATGCTTACTTTCAGCCATGTAGCATTGCTAAAATTCGGTCTTGCTTAGACAGTGGCACTACATATAAATACAGTTGGTAAAAAACTCAGCAGCTAGGCTTGTCTGTCGTTAAAGTTGCCACATCACACCGGTTCTTGCCGAGCTGCCCTGGCTTCCAGTCAAGCAATGCATCGACTTTAAAGTTTCTTTTGCTCACTTTTGGGTCCATTCATTTTTGGGCTCCAGCCTACGTATCTGACCTTCTCCCCCATTAGGCAAAGCATCGTACCACCTGCTTTTCTGAATCTATTAGTTTTGCTACATCTCGTATGAACCTCAAATCTTTTGGAGATCGTGCCTTGAGCTCTTATGGTCCCAAAGCCTTGGACTCACCTCCGACTGGCATCACGACATCAGATGACCTATCGACATTAAAAAAAGCTAAAAATGCAAATGTTACACAGCATTTAGTAGGTACATATGATTCGTCCTATATGTGCATATGCATACTGACATTGTGCATGCTGTCACTAGCCATATTTGCATGCTGACCCCGTGCATGTCACCTCTAACCATGTTAGGCTTGATATTGAGCATGCTATTACTATCCAGTCGAGCTTTCTTTGCAGCATATTTTTTAAGTGCCTAGAAAGAGATTCAGTTCTCTGATGGTTCTATACAAATATATTATTATTATTATTATTATTATAGTGCATTACTTGATGGGAGCTTGTGCAGGTCGATGGTACGTAGTGTGCTGTGGCATTTGTGATGTTCTCTGTGACAAATCTAGCTGCAGTCTTTCACAGACTGTAAACATCTTATTGCACAGGCAGGAAAACCTGCAATTAGCAAGAAACTCTAAACAAACGGTATGTAGTAAATGTTATTTTTGAATAGAAAGATTCCATGCAGAGGCAGCAGGAGATATGCTGATCACATTTTGAGGGTGGGTTTTTCAGTTTACACGTGACACTAGGTTTGCCCTACTGTTGAGTAGGTTTAGTCTTTATTCAACTTGAGAGTAGTTTTGTGCCATTCAAATGCAACGTCGGGGAAGTTGGGAGAGTTTGAAGAGGTACTGGAAGGCAAAGAGGGATCACAGCTTAGCTGTTGCTGCATCTCCTGCATAAAAATTAAGCTTAGATTGTGCTTGACGATTACTTCGTGTAGATGGGGATGAAATTCTTTATAAAAAAAAGGTAATTGGTGCTTAAGAAGGAACTGATAAGCAATCGTATCAAAAGCTGCCAGGAGATCCAGCAGAACTGGCAGGGACACTCTACCTGTTGTCTTCTATCCAGCCTTCTGATGCTGTATGTGTGCAGCATTGAATTGTTTGCCTACTTTTTTGCTGTTGAATCCTACTGCCAAGATGCTTGCAGCATACCTGCATTTATCAGTATCAGCAGTTCACGCCGCCTGCTGAATTTTTCAGTTAACTGATGCGCACCGATGTTAGCTTAGGTTAGCTTTATTAACGACAGTCCCTCAGTCAGTCTATATGTTGCATTCCCTCAGTCAGTCTATATGTTTGCGGTTAGTCGTAATGGCTCAGTGGGTAAGGCGGTTGCTTTTCACGACCTCGGCCCCAAGGTCGTGGGTTCGAATCCTGTGGTGGGCGATCCTTTATTGCTACTGCAAGCGGTGGTGATAGCCGTAAAGGCTCTTCTGTCACTATACAAAAAGAGGCTGGTAAATCAGCTAGTAGTTTTTTTTATTTTTTTTATGTTGCTTTTGTATCTCCCCCCTACCAGCAGTCCTTTTGGACCCGTCTGCTATTTTGGCATTCTGTGGTCGTACTTTTACTTTCTGAAATTCTGTTGTCTAGTCATTTGTGTTTCACCTCTCACGGGCAATCTGTAACTGTCTGTGTTTGTACCTCTCTCTCCCCTTTCCACCCTTCATCAATCCGGCTATCCGTCCTGGCCATCTCTGTTTCCTTGCATCTGCCTCCTCTAATCTCTCTCCATATTTCTCGGCTCATCTTTCCCTTATTTTTGTCTCCTTGCTCTCCTGTTACTCTCGGTGTCTCTCCTCTGACCCTCTTGTTAGGTCCTCTTTCTCACCCTTCCTCGCTCCCTTCGATTGATTTCTCTTTCTTTCTTTTATTCCCCTTTTTATCGTTGTTTTCTCATTTCTCTGCCATAGTCATTTCCATTCAGCTTTGTACGTAAGGCTTTGCAGCTTGTGACCACCTTTAAAGCAAAAGTTGTGCATGCACTATAATAGGTTGTCGTGTCGGTGGCAAGATTGCCCTCTCATTTGACTTGTAGGCTGGAAAGTTGCAGGAAGCCGTTGAAGCCCTTTTGGCACTAGAGAAACAAGCACGTACGGTAAGGTAGACATTTTGTCATACGGTGGATGACTTTTTAATCGACATGTCATCCCAATTTTACGGTGTCCTCTCACTTGCAGACTGCTTGCTACCATTATTAACGATTACTTTTTAGCCTAATCTAAAAAGTAGAAGCTCGCTAGCTATAGCTTGCCTGCTGTGTGCCCTTAGCCGTTTGCAAAACAGTGTGTGCCCGTGCTTATGCTGCCACTTGTATTGTGCTGGCAGGCTGCAGACATGCACTCTACTGCACGACTGCTGGTTGCTATCGTGCGATTATGCTTTGAGCAACGGGAGTGGCAGCTGCTGAATGACAACATCGTTCTCCTTAGCAAACGCCGTGGTCAGCTCAAGCAGGTATGTCAGTCAAAATGCTCTATTATGTTTTACCTTGCTCCTTGTGACCTAGTGACATCGTCCTTGCATGTTTTGACAAGCCTTGTGTACCCCATCATTGCTGAGGCCATCATAGGCGTGAGCCGACTGCCCATATAAGCCTCTACCATTAGCTTGACTTTGTGATTTGTCGGAGGCATGGAGAGTGCTAGGTGTGGCCATCAATGGCATGCCTTCTCCACTCCTCGATTTTCAGCCAGCACATCTTTCTGATGCCTTGATGAGTTGCCTTTTTGTCTTTTTGACTCTGTTTTTTCCCAATGCACCTCATATTTGTTGGACTATGCCATTTGTGCTTCATGGCCGAAGGAGTAGTGGTCAAGTTTGGGTTTGCTTGATGTTTTCAGGCTGTAACTAAAATGGTTCAGCAGGCTTACACCTATATTGACCAGATGCCAAACATGGAGACAAAGCTCAAACTGATCGACACACTTCGAGCTGTCACCGAGGGCAAGGTACAAGACTTAGGCTGATTAGTCAGCTGGTGGCAGTGGCCACACCTGTTTAGTCTTTCTTAGTCGGAAGGCTGAAAATGCCGATATCCCGTCCGTGGCTCGATCTGCAAGCTGCTATAGCACGCTTGGCATTCACTTGTGTCGCAGCAGTGGCTGTTAAAGGCAGCTGCACATGCGTCGCCGTAGATATACGTCGAGATAGAACGAGCTCGGCTTACCAAGCTACTGGCCTCCATCAAAGAAGATCAAGGCAACATCGTCGAGGCTGCAACGATCCTTCAGGAGCTCCAAGTATGTTGTGCTTCCAGCGTTGCTGATGCCACCAGCGCACAGCATGAAATGCAAGTGCTACTGTACCTAGATAGATGATTGTAGATTTTGCTGCCGGTCCATGCACTAGCCACTGCCGGCATGTCTCCCTGGAGGGCCATGTCACATGGAGATCTAGGCAGGCCGTTAGACAGTGAGTGTAGATGGTTGGTCGAAGCTTGCAACAGTGGCTGGCCATGTGTGGTATATGAGCCGATCAATACACTTGGGCCTGTTCAATCGCTGGTCGTTTCTATACTGGTCCTTTCGGTTATTTTGGCCTGGCAGTGAAGCCGAGCTCTGAGCAGTCGTACTGCCGCAGTTGCCGAATGTCGCCAATGTGCCCAGTGTCACAGCTGCCTGCCATGTTGTCGTTCTCCCCTATGTGCGTTGTATCCGCATGATTGCACTGTTGATGGAAGTGTGGCAGCAGCTGCTGCTGATTGTCACTATTCTACAGTGCCACCTGCCTCCCAGGCGCAGTCTCCAGTTATGCTTTTGGCATTGAAATTGAGTTGCTGCCTTCTTGATGATTCCGTCGTTTGCCTGTCAGCTGTGCCGGTTGTGGAAAAAGTAAAGGCTGTACCTGGTAGACGGCTGCTCTTCCCGACTTGTGAGCAGAGCTGCTGGTGATACCCGCACAGGCTGAAACGACCCGCCAATCTGTGCTGATGAAGGCCAAGTCCAAATCTTACTTAGCTCTCTGACAACTCTTTTTTTTGAGTTTCTGATTGTCCCCTAGGTTTTGACTGAGCATTTGCAAAGTTCCTATCTTCCTTGACCATCTTCTTATTGGTGCATTTCTCATTGCAGTGCCTGGCCTTCACAATTTGTGCCCTTTTTTGTGCTTGCGATCGGAGTAAATTGAGCATTTGCTAGTGCGACCAGTAGAAGTTAGTAATTTCTACTAAGGATTCAATTTCATTTTTGAGCTGCTTCTCTGTACTGTTATGCCGGCCGCAGCTAACTCATCGGACTTTCTAGGCTTGGTGGAGACACCTTCATACTCTTGCAGATACATGAACTTAATCATGCAGAGTGGGTAGCCAGAAAATTCTTAACGGCAGGCTGAGCTTTTCTGGGAGGGTGGCCAAACGATGACCACGCCGAAACCAGCCAATTATAGTTGGTGGCACTTCTCCAGAAGAAGTGTGACCCGGCTTAAGGCTGCACCTTATGTCTATGCAGTTATATCTACTGATGTTATGAGCTGCTCGATCATATAGCTGGGGCAGTGGTCGACAAGCGACAGCTAGCTAGGTGTCCAACCTTATTTTATCATTTCACATAAACCGCAATCCCTTATAAACATTATACATAATAATTATTTTTCTCAATTTGAACGATGGCAACTCCACTTGCATATTAGCGTAATACGGCTGAAGCTACAAGGCAAGATGCTTGTTTGGCGATCGTGAGACTCGGGTCATATCTCAATCAGGGGTGGCAAGTAAACATAGCTGCTGCTGCTCTAAATCGAGTGAATGCATGCAAAGAATCCTCACTCCCTCTCTCACCGTGCTTGGTAGGCTTTGTCACTTCCATTGCAGTGCTTACTGCTATATTATATAAATGTGAACGTTTATTTTTTTAAGGTCGCACTTGTACACACATATATGGCTCACCGGCCAGCAGCTGCACAGAAGTCTGCATGCCTCATGCAGTGGCTCAGGCAAAAACATCGGCCCTGTATGCAATATGTATTGCCCATTTTTTTTCATGTACTGACTCAAAATCCATTACTTATATTGATTCGTGGACATAGGTGAACTCCACAATCGATGATTGTTACATTCAGGTGGCCATGTGATTTTTCTCGTTGTGTCAGCATAGCCATAAATCCTTGTTAAGTGAGCTTCAGCAAGTTGGTAGTTTGGTATACATTAAAAATCAAGCTAGATGAGGTCATGGGTTAACTCGACCTCTTTAGAGAGTACATTTTATGCCACCGGTTTTAAGAAGTAGCATTTTAAGTTTCAATCAAGCAGTATGGGTACTACAAGTATACTAAACACTTACCATGCATATCACAGGGTTTAAGTGTTTATATGCTTCTTACTGGGATCCCTCCAGTGCTACAAAGTCCATATCTTGATTTCAGGTTGAGACGTTTGGTTCTATGGAGAAGAAAGAAAAAGTAGAGTTTATCCTGGAGCAAATGCGACTGTGTCTTGCTAAGAAAGACTACATTCGGACTCAGATAATAAGCAAGAAGATAACATCGAAGTTTTTTGATGAGGCTGGTACCGAGGTATGTTTGTTTGTATATCCTGGGGAAATGTTGCCATCGGGATGACGTTCAAAGTTCAGCTTAATGATTTAACATGGTCACAATAGGATTTGCAGCTCAAGTTCTATCGCTTGATGATCGAACTGGATGAACACGATGGCGCTTACCTCCAGATGTGTAAGCACTACAGAGCTATTTATAATATTCAGAAAGTCAAAGAGAACGTCGCCCATCGCAATGAGGTGAGACATGCCTGTGCCTGTAACGATGCAATGCGTCCATGCACAATCTAGTTGGTTTCTGGAGTAAGGCAGCATTGCCAGATTTCTTGGACTTGGATTATCTTTTCGAATAGCTTCTAATGCTATGTAGTCGACTACAAAGCTAGCCATCACGTCCGATTCCTATCTTAGATTAGTAGCTGTCTTCCACGGTGGCTTGCAAAGAATTTAACTAGCTCCTTAGTTCTATCTCGGTTAGATTAATGTAATTATCGTTTGGCTGGGCTGCTAAAAAAAACAAACCACAAGGCCACTGCAGCTGGCGATGATTATGACTGCATGGCTAGTTTACAAATCCCAGAGGTTTGACCATTTGTCTCCTTTGCTGAAAGAACTTGGATGGCTGCCGGTTGATCAATGGATACAGAGCAGAGTTTTTACACTGACCCACATGGCCTGCCACGGCTTGGCTCCTTCATACTTAGCTGAACTGCTTCACCAGTTTCAGCCTCCTCGTGCCCTCAGATAACAATAAATTACAGACGTTACAGACAGAGATACATTGCATGCGACTCACTTTAGAAGCTAGTGGTGTCGATGCCCTGCCTGGACCAGGCGGTCATCAAGAAGTAAGCCTGCTTCATACCGACTAAGAAGTTTGGCTGTTTTATATGCATCTGAAAGCTTAATATTGTTACACTATTGTGCTGCTTTTGTGCCCCGCTGCCTGGAGAATTTGCACCGGAAGCCTTAAAAAAGACACCGTTTAAGAGATTAAGTTCTCTGAGTATGCTATACAAGTTATTGTTACTGTTGATCGTGGGTGCGTAAATACCTGTGGACTTTAGTGTTTTTTTT
The DNA here is from genome assembly GCA_009760855.2 of Cristatella mucedo. Taxonomy (NCBI): domain Eukaryota; kingdom Metazoa; phylum Bryozoa; class Phylactolaemata; family Cristatellidae; genus Cristatella; species Cristatella mucedo. The sequence continues at coordinate 975,060 of WPIO01000136.1, read as the reverse complement.
TATATCTCGACAGCATTGCTATTATTGATTAACCTCACACCTTGCTAGTAAGTTCCAGTCTGGCTTTAGAGCTAATCACTCCACAGAGTCAGCATTGCTTCGGGTATACAACGACCTACTTAGGAATGCAGACATGGGTAGAGTGTCTCTTCTTGTTTTGCTCGATCTTTCGGCAGCTTTTGACACCATCGATCACAAAGTTCTTCTAGAGCGCCTCTCATCTCGCCTGGGCATCACTGGCACTGCTCTGCAGTGGTTCAGGTCCTATCTCAGTGGGAGACTCCAGAGTATTGACGTGAATGGACAAAGATCATCTGAAGTACCTCTGAAATATGGAGTACCTCAGGGCTCTGCGCTAGGTCCGGTTCTTTTCACCGTTTATACTCTCCCTCTTGCTGATGTGATTGCCAAGCACAATCTAGGCTTTCACTTCTATGCGGATGACACTCAGTTGTACCTTTGCTTTGATCCCTCCCAGCCTTCGAGCACCTCAAATTCTCTCAACTCACTTGCTGCATGCATTGATGACATCCGATCATGGATGGCAGCAAATTTTCTAAAACTAAACGATGATAAAACTAACTTACTCGTTATGGGCAAACCTAGTGTTATTCAGAAATTGGAAAGGCTGACTTTCAAAATTGGCTCTGCCAGCATATCTCCAGTTGCATCAGCTCGAAATCTAGATGTCATATTCCATAGCGACCTCTCGTTAGACGACCACATCAGCTCCACAGTCAAATCAGCCTATTTTCAGCTTCATAACATTGCTAAAATTAGGGCTTGTTTAGATAAGGATACCACGTCCAAGTTGGTCCATGCATTCGTGACATCTCGTCTCGACTTCTGCAACTCACTGCTTACTGGCCTACCAGCATGTGCGATCAGGCGATTGCAGCTGGTGCAAAACTCGGCAGCTAGGCTTGTCTGTCGTGAGCGTCGCAGTTGCCACATTACTCCACTTCTCGCCGACCTGCACTGGTTACCAGTCAAGCAACGGATTGACTTCAAGGTTTTGTCGCTCACTTTTTAGGTCTCTTCATTCTATGGCTCCAGCCTATCTTTCAGATATACTACCCCATCAGGCAAAGCATCGTACCACCCGCTTTTCGGAATCCAACAGTCTAGAAATACCTCGTACAAACCTTAAATCCTTTGGAGACCGTGCATTTAGCTCGTATGCTCCCACAGCCTGGAACTCCCTCCCGACCTGCATCAGAACATCCCCTGACCTGACCACATTTAAAAGAAACTTAAAAACATACCTATTTAGGACAGCATTTAGTGGGTCCTTGTGATTCGTCCTCGATGTGCTTATGCGTGCTGACACTGTTCGTGCTGCCACTAACCACATTTGCATGCTGACCCAGTGCATGTAACCCCTAACCATGTTATTCATTGTGTTTGTTTTTCAAGCATGATTTTACTTACTATTCTATTGCGTATCACTTTGCAGCAAATGTAAAGCGCCTAGAAAGAGATTAAGTTCTCTGAGGGCGCTTTATCAAGTGCAATATTATTATTGATCACCGAGTCTATCTGGAGCACTTATCATCTCACACCTTTGCATCACTTGTGATTATCTGCAAGGCTAAGATTCTATCTTTAGTGGAAATTTGAGAGCATATGTCAATCGCCAATCAGTGGGCCGTAGGTCTGCTGCTGTTCACAATTCGTACTCGCACTCTTGCCTTTGGAATCACCGAGATCAGTCTAGGCATCATTTCAATGCAGACGACACACCTGTACTTGTGTTTTTACCTTTCACCTATCCGCCTTCTAGTATCTCAAATTCTCTTAACTCCTCGAAGCTTGTGTTGCCGACATTTTCACTTGAATGAGCTTTATTTCTCAAATTGAATGATAATTAAACAAACTCAATCCTCAGTCAAGCCTTCCTACTTTCAGCTAAGTTGCAAAAATGCAGTCATGTTCAGAAATGGGTACCACAATACAATTTAGTTTGTGCATTGTGACGTCCTATCCTGACTTCTCCTTTCAGTTCTTCCTGGCTGTGAAATGAGATGCTTACAGATGAGTGAGCCACAATGTCTCAACGCTGGCATTTAATTACATAGTAGTTGCTTCGCGAAGTGGTGGTCTACGTTAAGGAACTCACTGCCACCTTCAGCTAGCAACTTTGAGCAAGAAAATAAATAAAAATCAACCTATAGATCTGCACCATGTTTTTGGAACACTAAGAAAACTGTCTTTCTGGATACTTGCACGAGCCAGAAAAAGCGTGCTAGCGAAAATTGAAAGTGATAGCAACATTATTCGTAAACGTTTTCTCAGGCTTTCTTCACAAAGGCTTTAACAAGGTATTTCCTCCAGTTAATGCAGCACACAGTTGACCGTGGCCAAAGACTGGCTCGAAGGATAGGACTGGCTCGGGAAGATAAATGCCTACTCGGTCGAATGTTACGAACATGCCCTGACATAGTTGCAGCTTGACTAAGTAAGCGTGAACAAACAATTTGCACACATGCGCCGATTAGCAAAGGAAGCTCAGTAAAGGTATGATAATTGACAATGCATTAGCAACCATGGGCAATGCTTTTTCACAAAGGAACGCCAATTTACATCGCAAACCAACTAACGTGTACCTTAGAATCATGCTCATAAGCAACCCACCATACCTAAAAGCAACAATCGTTAACTATTGAGTAGCTCCACAATTACACGAATGCAGGTCTTTCTCCACCTACGATTGCTCCCTTCCGATGAGTTTGCCTTGGGAGGTTTGACCAGGCAAATCACCTCGGCTAGCCATTTCTCCACCTAAATGGTAGTGGATATAATTTACCCTTGTAGTCGCTTTCTTCCCATAATCCTGATTATGTAACATACAAGTAACTAGATATTTAAACTCTCCTGACTCGTTTAAGGTTATTATACGAGACCTCTGCTTACTAGTTCGCCTTATGCGGCCTTGTGTCTTGGTCTTGTAGGGCCTGAGTCTTAGAGGCATATTAAGTCATTTTACCCTTTCTCCAAATTACCCACCAGGTCTGTATGCCCTTGCAGTGCTGGGCTTTTTAGTCATCCAAAGGTAGATAGATTGCAGTTACACTTTGGACTGTTGAATGGTAATTATCACAATAATTGTTCTTCAACAACTTCCAACTCGTCGTATTAGATGGGCTAAGAGAATGCAGCAGCAGATCTCGATATGGTCATCATAATTGCTTGGAATGGAGCCGAGGCTTCAGTACGAGCTCATTAGGTAATAATTAATTTGGCCTCTGCCATCCTGTGAAATACTGGTGGGTGGAGCGAAGTCTTAATGTCTACATGAACAGCTTGTACTGAATATACTTGTATTTTGTTTAATGTATGTCGATTTTAATTTGCACTGCATTTAGAACGATGCTCGGCTCACTGCATTGCTAGCTTGGTACTGCACATGGTTCAGCTAAGGAATGCTGTTAGTGTCTCTTAGCAATCGGCTGAGATTGCTTATGTCCTTCTTTGTCCCTGTGGGCCTTACAGGCAGTCTAGTAGTGTAATCCTCGCGTGGTTTGTCACCAACATTTCCGGTGTCGTTCTTTTGCAATCGCCGAGCACTTAGAGAAGTGTGTGCCTATAGATTAACTGGACTTTCTGTGAACCAGGCACGGGCTTTTATGGGGATAAATATTTAGACTTGATAGACGTCAATGATCCTCATCAATCCTCTGTCTTTCGGAGGTTCGGCTATTCTTTCCATTAATTTAATAGTTTGTGTGATCTTGGCAGCACTTCGCGGCTTTTTGGGCAACTTTTCGGACTGCTGACTTGATGGTCTCAAAGCAATTCGCCTTGTGGTGCCATGCAGCTTCGTGTCAATCCATTCCAACGGTTGACTAGCGGAAAAACTTGCAGAATGGTCAGCTTGCCTCCCGGCAAGCCTGAAGGGGGCGAGAGCAGACACATTTCGGCGGGAAGGCAAGGAAAGGAGCGTGGCATTACTGTGTGAGGTAGCTGCTTCTAGATAGCAGCGGCCTCTCGGCGATGCTTGGGCTTTGGTGCTCGCCTCCTGTCAGATTCCGTGGGCCAGAATTTCTTTCGGCACATTTAGAGAACCGAGTCGTTTGTTCAATACGTACGCACTTGATCTGCCCTCTACAGAGTTCGTTGTTGGGCATGTGCCTTGCAAACGACGCGCACTGACTTTGTTGAGCAGAGCAGCTCTCCTGTGCCCGAAGCTGCAAGGCCATCAAAATGTGTGGCGGAATGATTGGCTGAGATGCCTGCTCGTTGTCACGCCTGCTCGTGTTCATGTGCACCGTAGCGATAGTCTGCTGTGTGGGCAGCATCGTACGGTAGCTGAATTTCTTGCCGAGGTGCTTGCTTGGACTATGTTTGGGCGCATCCTCTCGGGTCTTCTTGCTTATAGCGGGACTTTAGGCTTGCCTCTGGATCGGACGGCTGCCCTTAGGCACGCAGGTTTCAGCAGCACGTTGCTGCTTGCTTGGTGCGCTGCGGTGAGCGGCTTCAGGGCGGCACGACTGCTGGAGCATTACCAGCATTTCGTTGCGGCCGTAGCCTTCTTTTGTGAAGTTTCCTGTGGTGATCGTGCAGGTGCTGAAATGCGTCGTCCTCTCCCTGATCCTGGCCCCTTACGACAACGAGCAATCAGATCTGATTCACCGTGTGAAGGATGATAAGAACCTGGAGGAGGTGCCAATATACAAGTAAGCTTGACCGGTGTTCGCTTTGTGCCTCACCTCCTTCCTACACTGAACGCCGGTGCAGGAAGCTGCCTCCGTCGCCTCACGCATGCTCATCTGCCGGACCTAGCTGATCAAGCACCAGTCGCCCTCTGCCGAGGGTGGCTTATGTCTCATTCCCATTTTTATTAATTTGACAAGTGCTTGCTGAGGCCGATTGTCGTGTTTCTGTTACCCCTGAGCAGTGATGGTCGCCTGCTTTTGGCGATATGTCATTTCATGAAGGCATCGTTTCTGTATTGCCTACAGTATCCATTCTCGTTCAACCACTATGAGATATATACCACTATACCACTCTTAGACTAGGCAACCTGTAGGCTCTTGCCTTATCTTGCTGCTGCCGCCGGCTCACGCTTCTAATTTTTTGTTTGTTTTCTTCGTGATTCGCGTCTCTGCAGAGAGTGTGCCTGCTCTCGTACTCGTCCCCATGCCCCCCTCCTCCCCTGCGGTATGCAGCAGGTTTGGCTGCATGCAATGCTGCCGGCTCTTTAAGCCTAGTGCAATCAAGGCGACCGGCCAAACGTGGCAGTCGGCTACGTGTATGTCGCTAACTCACTGAGCAAGTATAGCTGATTAACTAAACGGCTACGTGCTCTGGCATTCGCAAACTGCTCCTTGAATACGGCAGATACAGACCACGCAGAGGACAATTAATACGCAGAGGACAATTAATACGGAACCGGCGAATGCTGCTAGGAGCAGGTGCATTTTAGCTTATGTTTAAATATCTTTCTGCCGGGGATGTCGGAAATAATTCCGCTTTGGGAGAATATGAACTACAGGCAGCGTCTCCATATGATTTGAGGTTGGTTCGTGGCACAGCTAAGCGATTTAATTCAGAAAATCCGGCGGCACTATGCCCAGTCTGATTGATAAGTAGGTGGGATAGGTAGTATGGAGCAAGAGAGTGAATCAGTCTAAGAGAGAGTGGCAGCACTTCTTAGTCGTATTACTGCTTGGATGGGTAGCCAGTGAAGGTCGGTGAGAAGTGGCATGATGTGGCAACTTCGATGCTGACGACAGACAAGCCTAGCTGCTGAGACTTGCACCAACTGTAAGTGCCTTTGTGTAAGTCATTTTCTGAATGGTTGCTTTTGAACAGAACACCGAGATGTTATGCAGATGCTACAGAAGAAAGGCAGGCAATGTCCATTTTTAGTGTCATCTTTCCAAACTCTGAATAACACTATGTGTGTCCGTGACAGGTAAGTTGGTTTTATCGTCATGCAGTTTCAAAGTTTGCTGCCATCCAACCTCGAATCACAGCAATGCATTAGTCAAGGCATTGGTAAAGGTAAAAATTGGAACCATAGCATGCTCGAGCAGTGAATTTAGATCCAGAAGCTTGCTCTTGCTGTCTTGACAGTTGCATGACCAACCAAGGTACAATGAGGCTTAGCTTGCACGTTTCCTTGACCTTGGTCGATGGCCGACTTTGCCACAACCTCCGAGCCTGGAGATAAGATGCTCTTACTGCAATGCCAGAGAGATAGTTCGACCGAGTCTTGCAGCATCCATTCTTGGTTGCCCAATGCACCTCATACCTCAGGCATGAAATTCACACTAGACTCTTCGTCCGAGAGTGGCCGTTTGTCTGCAGCCAAACGCTTCCGATCTGTTGCACTGCATTGAGACTAGGCTGTCTGTGCGAAAGCCGCTCGGTTGAGGGCCGTGGGCAAGTCGGATGGCTAGAACGCTCGCCTTGTCTGAGTCCACCTTTGCAGTGCGCTAGGCAGCACTACGTTGCTAGTGGCGACTGTAGATCGTCGCCTGCTGTCCGCCGCGGCTGATCCGTCGAGCCTGATGCTTAAAAAAAAGTTCATGTCTTTGCAGGAACTTGCTGAACCTGTTCACTACGACTGAGCTCATGCAGTGGAATACGGTGTGTCAGCTCTACGAGGCACCCTTGAAAGTCGGCACGGCCGACTGTCCTGCCACCGTCTTCTTCAGTAGTGGCCGGGAGAGCGACGCAAAGAGATGGAGTGACTTCAGGGACCGCGTCGTCGAGCATGTAAGCATCTGTGTGCGCAGCACTCGGCTTTCCGTTGTTGTGCACCGAATGCAGGTACATGTGCCTCTGCCCAGCTGCAACCCCATAGCAGCAGCTGCTGCTGCTGCTGCTTCCTCCTCGGACAAGGGGAACATATTGCAAAAGAGAGAGAGAGAGAGAGCAGTCTTGTTTTGGTAGTAGAAATATAATTGATTTGTACAGCAAACTTAGAACTTAAAGAACTAAGAGAACCTAATCTCTATTCAGGCGCTTCGCATATGCCTTGGGACTCGAGCCCACGACCTCGGCTAGACCTTGGTCATAGCGAGCAGCTTGACCACTGGGCCAAGCCAGCGAGGCAGCAGTTGCTGCCCGAGCGGCAAGTGCGCATGCACACTATTTCTATGCACATCTTTCGATGGTGCACGCGATTGGTAACTTGGGACAGCAGAATAGTGTCAGGCTGGGTGTTTGTGGGTGTTTGAGCTTGACTAGTCTTGCGGCTTCATCAATTGCCTTGCCTTGTGCAAGTGCATTGCTCTCTCTCTCTCTCTCTCTCTCTCTCTCTCTCTCTCTCTCTCTCTCTCTCTCTCTCTCTCTCTCTCTCTCTCTCTCTCTCCATGTGTCTCTTTCTGTCTCTCTTTCTCTCTGTCTCTCTGCTCTCTCTCTCTCTCTCTCTCTCTCTCTCTCTCTCTCTCTCTCTCTCTCTCTCTCTCTCTCTCTCTCTCTCTCTCTCTCTCTCTCTCTCTCTCTCTCTCTCTCTCTCTCTCTCTCTCTGGCTCTCTCTCTCTCTCTCTCTCTCTCTCTCTCTCTCTCTCTCTCTCTCTCTCTCTTCTCTCTCTCTCTCACTCTCACTCTCATTCTCCTTCTCCCTCTCTCTCTCTCTCTCTCTCTGGCTCTCTCTGACTCTGACTCTCTCTCTCTCTCTCTCTCTCTCTCTCTCTCTCTCTCTCTCAAATGAGTGTTGCCAAGCTGCAGTACTCTTTAGGGTTCTTGCAGATTGTCCCATTCACCTCTACTACTGCAATTAATAGGCCTGACCCATTCAAGGCCAAGGTCCATCTCCTTAGCAGACTGCTCAGTGATCGTGGGATGGCTATCCGTGGATATGTTGCCGTTTGGAGCAAGCATGGGAGCAATCAGAGCCTGTGCCAGCCTGCGCTTTAGCACCCGCTTCTTCTCGGTACCGATCAGGCATGCCTTTGCAAGTGGTCAAGTATTGTTCCTCTCTTATATATACTAGGGCTAAGATGCCGGCTTTTCATGACCCTACTTGTGGATTCGAATCCTAAAACATGCCATTCTTGTTTGCCCTCTGCAAGTGGGCTGCTGGGGCTCCTCGACCGCTACATTTGAATGTGGTCGTGCAATCAGCTCACCCTGATTTTCTGTCTCGTAAGCCGACAAAGCTGCTGCCGCTGAGATGCCTAAGCAGTGGAGTTGCAAAGTGACCGGTTGATTATGCAGCCGCTCGTCGTGAACTCAAACCGCATACTTTGTACATCCATGACTGACGGGTCTCACTTTTGTTTGCTCGGTGGGCTGGGTGGCATGCGGCAGGTACTTGTTGCAGCCCTTGCTCGGCCGGAAGTTGGCCGCCCAATCTTACTGTTGCTACTTTGCGCCGAGCCTGTCGTAGGTGTGCGCACATGTCCGCTCACCAGTGCATCGGCCGCAGACCTCTGGCCTACAACCGTGTGTGCACTTCCCGTGGGCGTGCGCCGTGGCCGAGCAGTGCAAAGCTTCTTAGATTAATTTGCCCCGCGTGGGCTCTCTCGCTGTGGCTGCTGCTGTTGCTGCAAACAGCAAGGGATGCTGTGCTGCCTGCTGTATGCCCCGATCTGTTGGCACCAGCTTGCCGTCTGCTTGTAGAATATACGAGTCATGGCCAAGTACTACATGCGTATAAAGATCCAAAGGATGGCCGAGCTGCTGTGCCTTAGCGAGGCGGTAAGCGCGCTTAGCACGGGCTCGATGCGTGCCTGCCCACACTCGTGCATGCCCACGATCGCAGCACCCTCTCTCCCTCCCTCCCTCCCTCCCAGGCTAAGGGTGGTACGCAGTCAGAGAGTGCTCCGACGTTATCGGCCCTCCCCTCCTCCGTTGCCATGACATCCTCGAGCGTACAACTACTAATAATAATACATTTGTATAGCACCCTCCGAGAACGCATCCGGTTGCAGTGTCCGATACTGCCAAAATGTATAAACCGTAGGCAATTACTATTATTAGTGGTATCTTGTCGGATCATAATGTGCTGTGTTTGGAACATAAGCGATGTGACAACTATGGAGCTGCTCGTTAATCGTTTTATTGTTGTGCTTCTAACTACCCACTGTCTTATTTTGCCCACACTCCTCCATACGCCTGGTCTTCATGCAGTCACTATTTCAGCCTGGAGGGGCTGGAGTCAGGAGGCGCTGGATGCTTTGCTCTCCCTCCTCCCCCCCCCACTTGCCTGGAGCAGACAAGATGCTTCTGCCCTTCGGACGTAAACTTTTATTTATCCGTTTTATTGTGACTTCCTCTTTTAATGGCAAGTGGGTGCTTATAATGATAGTAGTAATAATAACAATTATAATAACTAATAATAATACATTTCACATATTACCCTCAGAGAACTCAATCTCTTTCTAGACAATTTACATTTGCTGCAACGAAGCACTATCGAATGGTTAGTGCTTGAAACTTTTTGACTGCCATAAATAGGTAGTTTGTAGGGACCTTATGCAGTCCTGTGTACTTAAATAATAATCATAATAGTAAGGTATTTGTATAGACCCTCAGATATATCAATCTCTTTGTAGATTCTTTACATATGCTGTAGAAGAAGCATGTCAATTGGTTAGGGATAACATGCATGGTATCAGCATGCATAAGCACCTTTAGGACTATTTACACGGATCCAGCAAATGCTAGTAGGAACCGTTGGGGTATTAGCTTATTTTTAAATGTCAAGGTAGCAGATATCGTGACCTCAGTCGAGGTGTGAGATGCAGTCTTTGGGAGCATTTGAACTAAAGCACAGCCACCAAAATAGGAGCTGAGGTTGGTTTTAGGTAACTTGATTCAGAAGAGTGGATGGTGCGGTGCCTAGCCTGATTAGGAAGTAGTTCGGCTTCGTGAGCTGGAGCAAGATTGGAAATCTGTGCATGGCAGTGAGAAGTGGTATGATGTGGCAACTGCAACATTCACTACAGACATATATTCTGTCAAGTAAGAGATTTTGGCCATTTACCGAGCAGCGATTGGAAAGCAATTGGATTTACGCATTGGAGTTAGGCATGACACCACAGCACTAGGTGTCGTCAGAACATTTGTCATGCAGCCTGTCTTGCGTTCGTTTGCTAATGTTAAAATGTTATGTCTTTTAGTTAGAAAAATGTGGGATTTGCTTAGTTTTTAGATCACTAATGACGAACTTACTTTGCACTGTTGTGACTAGTGCCAGTGTACCACTGCCGGTACAGATGCTATTGCGAGTAAACTGCCCTTTTAGGAGAGCGAGGAATTTTTGTCGAAGCTTGTGGTGAATAAGACTGTGCAAGCTAAAGTGGACCGCCTCTCAGGGATCATACAGTTTGCCTCTAGGAAAGATCCGAACGAAGTGCTGAATGAATGGACCGGTAATATACAAGAGCTCATGAAGCTGGTCAACCGATCCACACATCTCATCACTAAGGAAGAAATGCTTCATAAGCTGCACTAGTTGCTGCTGATCGTATCATTTGCCTCACTTCTAAGAGTACCTGTGCAGCGCATCGTGTTGCCGTGTCTTCTTTGTAAACTGTCTGTTGAACTTGTTATTAAAGCTGGTCTCAGCATCAGTAGTAGTACCGGTGATGTTTGGCTTGACGTGTATGCTGTTTGCAAGCTTTTTCATTTTTATCACTTGCCATTCGAGTCCTTATCAGTGCTGTTTGTGAACATTAGCTGCTTTTGCTGTGTATGTGAGTACGTATATGAGGTGTTGCACTCTCAGTTACAATCACGGGGACCTAATGTGAGAGCTGAAGTCAGCAAACGCAAATGCTCCAAGGCCAGGACGTCGTCGAGGAATGAGCTGTATCTTGGTCAGGCTGCCCAGAGGTAAAATGCTCAGGCCTCGCCACCTAGATTTAGGGTTTTAGGGTTCGGTTCCTTACAGCAAGTAGGACTCCGATTTCCCTTCGCTGGCTGTTGATAGCCACTAAGGCTCTTCTGCCACAAATATGAATGAGGTTGTTGAATCAGCCTACCTATATTTTTACTACAGCTTTATGTTTCTCTGAACGTTGCAGTCTATGTAATAAGCTGTAGCTCTCTTTTCTCGCAATGCAAATCACAGACAAGAACATTTTCCTTAATGCTTTAAGGTTTGTATAACAAAAAATTCCTTATATGTAACGTGAGAAATGTCCTTGCAGGACACATAGACGCTGGCCTTAAACGTATTAGAGGTAGATGACCTTTAGGTGGGACTGGTCCATTTACGAAAACAATTCGCAATAGATGTTAGCTGAAGCCTTCGAATAAATTTGCTATATTTAGATAAACGTATGAAGTAAGGCCACCGCTGCGATATTTTTTAAGGAATCCATACGAGCTGAGCACGTTTTTCGAACTCGGTACTTAAAAAGTGAGTGCCGAATTTTGCATACGCAGCAGCATACTACTTTCTCATTTGAACACTTATAATTGTGGTGTACGGGCATTTGGGTAACAACGCAACGTTCGAGTCTCTATCTCGATCTACGGGCTTCACATTCATCTGAGCTGCATTGCTCCAATCCCTTGAGTTGCGATGGGAGTCCGAGTCTGGGAGAGTCACACGATGCAAGCTCGGGAGGCTGGAACTGTCCTTTTGGTGATTAGGTTTGCTGAATTATTTTTAGTCATAGCATCTCTAACCAATTGGCTTGCTTCCGATCCAGCACGTGCAAAGTGCCTAGAAAGAGATTTACTTCACTCGGGCCTGTATACAAAAGCTATTGTTATTTTTCTTCTAAGCGTGCCGATGAAAATGCTGATACTATGAGGATTTCGGCAAAAAAGCGCATGTTGGCTTTCTGCTAACGGAACGTCACTTGTTAGTTGAGAACGGAACAAAAATGAGTTCGAGCTCTGCTTGATTAGCCAACCGGTTCGGTTAAATAATAGATCAAAGTCTGGTTATGCTATTAAGTTTCCCATTGGAAAACTGCGAATCGAAGGGCTACAAGGAGCAGGGATGCTACTGGCTCCCCGAAGCTCAAATTAATTAATACGCTCGCTATGTCCGCTGGGACCAGGAGTTTTACTTTCTGCTTCGGCCAAGGCAGTTGTAGCAATGGATCGTTCGTAAACGAGCCCGCTGGTCTTCGTCAAAGACGTGGACTTGTTCGCCAGAGGCGCTCGTGTGATCATTAGTATAGCAGTAGTATTAACTGTCACATTAGTATTATATAAATATTAGAATTATTAAAAGAACCTGTTTACTGCCGCTTGCTGCAGGGCTCGAGCCTGAGACCTAAGGTATTGAAGTGCAAGCATCTAACAACAGCGCTAAATTTCAGCAGAAGTATTAGCAAGACCGGAAGAAACGTGCGTCCGTACGGTTTGGACTGGAATGAATAGTAGTATATGCACAGTCGATCCCACAATCGTTCATCCCGTGGGTATACATATGCTGGAAGCACTGGCAACGGTAGTGGAGTAAGTGTGCCACGAATTGCAAGCCTCGTTTGTAATAGGCCAGCTTTATTGTTTGCTGTAAATTCTTCCTTTCGGTTTAGGATTGGACCTTTGTTTTCCTGTTGAAAAATGTCAAGTCACCTAGCCGCTACTTCAAACTGCCACAGGCATATCCAAGTTTTGTTCTCGGCACCTTCAATTGTTGAGAAATGTTCCATCCCACAGCTGCCAGTAGAGTCTACAGTAGCAGAGTCTACTACTTACGACGTCTAACATGGAAAAAGCATCACGAACCGGCTCATCCACGCTGCTTACAGCCAGCCATTCTAATCCGTTGCCATGCACAAGCTGTATCATCATTTTTTATCCTCGTAGCCAGCGACAGCTCTGAATGAGGCATTCGTGAAACAGCGGTAAGCAATAATCGCCATAATAATAATAATAATAATACATTTATATAGCACCCTCAGAGAATTCAATCTATTTCCAGGCACTTTACAGATGCTGTTTAGAAAGCATTAACAAATGATTGGTGGTAACATCCGAAAGCAGCAGGCATAGTGTAAGCAGGTACATGCAAAAGAAGGACGAACCGCAAAGACCCACCAAATGCTGTAATAAACAGATGCATTTTAAGCTTCTTTTTACATTTCGTCCTATCAGAGGACGATGCGAAGAAATGATGCATCTGTAGTGAGTTCCAGGCTTTGTAAGCATAGGAACTTACGGCATGTTCTTCAACGGTTTTGAGGTTCGTACGAGGTATGTCTAAAAGATTCGAGTAAGAAAAGAGGGTTGTACGATTATTCTCCTGGTGGGGTTCTACCACGAGAATACTACGCTTACGCACTAATTTATTTGTGCACTTGTCTATCTAGTCAACCACGCCAGCCATCAATTGCATGACCAGGATGGTTGACAAACTATCGAGACTTGCAATGGGGCTAAAACGTGAGCAGGTGCTGCTATTCTCTACCGTAAACAGACGTGTACACTTATTTCAGTGTCAGCCTGATAATCTAAGAATTACTTTCACGTTTAGTGCGTCTGGAGTTTGAGTCTAAAACGCTTACCCAATTGTCCCACACTGTCCGCCTGAGCCGACCATGCACATCTGAGCTGCTAAAAACAAGGACAATCTTAAATATATACACAATATTAACAACAGTAACACATTTGCATAGCACAATAAGAGAACTAATTCTTGGAACTTTACCAAAAGGAAGCGTGTCAATATAGTGATAACGTGTATAATGCATATTAATATAATAATACATTATAGTGATAAAACGCACAATGTCAACTCTCATAAGCTCATAAAGGACCATTCATGGGGACCAAGAGAATGCTGTGAGGAAATGGTGCGATTTTACAGCTTCTTTTTATATGTCAAGTCTGCGGATGTCGTGACGTAAGTCGGGTGTGAGTTCTAGGCTTTGGATGCATACCAGCTAAAGGCTCTGTTTCCAAAAGATTTGAGATTGATTCGAGGGACAGCGACTTTAATTAGGAGCGTGGGTGGTACGATGCCTTCCTTACCTGATAGAAAAGTTGATCTGATAGACTGGAGCTAGAAAATGAAGGAACGTAAAAGTGAGTGACAAAATATTGAAGTCGGTGGGCTGCTTGATGCCAGTCCAGGTCGGTGAAAAGTCATGCGGTGTGGCAACTGTGGCGGTGACGACAGACAGGCTTAGATGCCGAATTCGGCACAAGCTGTAACCGCCTGATTGCATAGGCTGGAGATCTCCAAGTAGTGAGTCGCAAAGTCCTTGCGGGATTTCACAAACGCACGGACTAACTCGAATGTGGTACCCCTGTCTAGGCAGGCCCACTTTCTTTTACAATTTACGTGTATAACATTAGGCAGACTTGACTGTGGAGCTGATACGGTCGGTTAGTGAACGCTCACTTTAGAACGGAACACCTAGATTTTGTGCAGATACTACAAGAGATGTTTTGACCAAACCCACCCTGCGTGTCAAGATTTCTGAATCGCACTTAGTTTGCCTATAATCACTAAGTTGATTTTGCGATCATTCAATTTGAGAAAGTTTGCTGCCATCCAAGTGTGGACATCAGCTAGAAATAATGCAATTGAGTAGAGGGAGTTTGACGGGCTGAAGGTCTGGGAGGGATCAGGGCATAGGTACAACTGTGTCTTCAGCATAGACGTGAAAGCAAAGACTACGATTCTCGATTACAGCGGCAAGAAGGTGATTATAATTTTATATAAGAAGTTCACCGAGCCCTGGGGCACCCTGTACTAAAAGTAGACACCGATGGTTATAAGCAAACTTTAGATGTTTCCCACCAGTGACGTTGGGCCACAGGCACAGCGCTTTTAGCTGTGCCAGTCATTGGTAACACGTGACTAGTGCTGGCGAAGCAGCGCCTCGCAGGATGGCTACAGCGAGTCTTAGAGGCTGCTCCCGCCGATACGCGCACGCATACCGACGACAGCCGATCTCGGCGGCACAAATAAAGAGTGCCCACACCTTAATGTCTATTCGACAGCCACTGAGAGGTGCAGCTGTCCCGCGGCCGCCGCAGCGTCCCACTCTCGTGAAAGCTCAATGCGTAAGTGGCATCCAGTTCGGCACCCAGATCGCAGCTGAGTGCTGGGTTCGAGTCCTGTAGCAGGCAATGGTTTATTGCCGGCTGCAGTGGGCAATTCATCATTGTCCACTGAAGCAAAGTGAGAACTGCTAAAGCAAGTCTGCCACTACGTACAGGATGTTCGATCAGCTAACCTCTACTTTCTTTACTATTTCAGTGACTAGGACTTTTTATGTTGCCTAATAATAAATTGTGACAAAACCTTAACAATTTCCTAATAATTACAATTCAGGTTCCGAATCTTTACTTTTGTACTCTTAGGGTGAAATACCGCTAAGCAATCCGATTCCTAGGTTGTAACTCTTTAATGAGTAGAACGGAGCGCCAAGCAGTAGCTCCGGAGATGCGTGTGTGTGAGTGTCGGACGGCCAGCCAGTGATACCTTGCCAATGGGAATCGGGGTGCTTTGCTGCCCCGCGACTGGGCTAGTGCTGGTTAGTACAAGCACCGGGCCATGGGGCGCCCCCTCATTCTGGTTGACCCTTTCGGACGATGCTCAAAGGAAACGCGAGTCAACACATGCCTCTGTGGTTGTTTTCTACGCAACAGTGACAACTCAGATACACCAGATAATGACTGCCAAGATATTACTCAGCTACGGTCTGACAGGATTGTCCGCCAGGGCTTGAAGACGGTCATTACTCGACGAGAACGACCCGTGATGTCCGTGGTGCCGTGAGTCGATCCAGTCGGTCTACCGACTGCCAGCAGCCGAGGAATCCTGATTTTGCTCGATATCTATAGTCTTAATTATGACGGAGACTTGAGAGGGAGCTGTGGGGATCTCATCAGCACATTTCCAAGTAGTTTTGACTCTCGATTGACGTGCAAACACTGTCAAACGCTGTGTACGTGCATACCTCGATATCTCGCGACCCATAGCTGTGAGCAGCTTGACAACTTTCTTGAGTTAAGTTTTGGTCGGCACATGCACACACACACACACACACACACACACACACACACACACACACACACACACACACACACACACACACACACACACACACCACACACATGCTAGCAATCTATCAATGTAGTAGCAACGTGTTGTACTTGAGTAATCTTTTTATTACTGTCAATTCCATTCACTCGGAGGCAGCGGTAATTCTATTGTATTGTAGTGTAATGTAATGTATCTCCATCTGCAACTCCACAGAGCCATAAAGACTAAGTGGGTGTTACGCAGGAGAGTTTTCTATAGCGCACTCACAGCCCAAGCGCCTCTCGGTACGCATTCGGTAGCCAACAGACTTCGTCTAACGAAACAAAGAGAAAGTGGGAAGCAGTGTAACGCCGAAGGCTCGGCGGGGTTGGCTTGCTCTGCCGCTTACCTAGCGGCGTTTCCTAGCGCCTACTGCCGTTCGGTGCGCGCCTACGCGCAATAAGCTGGCCGCCACGAAACGAGCGTTTCTGGCGCTGACCTGCTTACCGTTGCTAAAGGGGGTCGTGAGTCCGCGGCGTGAATTGGAAAGCGAGACACACAAATTGGGGATTTTACTGAGCTATATTCGCAAGCGCACAAAGTCGCTGCGCGCCTAGCTCAGTTTTATCTCCACACTCCTCGCACGTTCTCCACTACACCAACACTCTTGCGGAGGGAATACTTCTCCACACTGAGCGCGACCCGGACCCTAAACCCTAACCGGAGAACTAGGAATCCGTTCTCACCTGTGACGAGGGAATATCCCAAACACGCCAACTTAAACACTCTTGCGGAGGGAATACTTCTCCACACTGAAGCGCGAACCGGAGCCTAAACCCTACCCGGAGAACTAGAACTCGGTTTCCACCAGTGCGACAGGAATACTCCACACACGCCAACTCAAGCACTCCTGCGGAGGAAACACTTCTCCACACTGAAGCGCGAACCGGAGCCTAAACCCTAACTGGGGAACTAGGGCTCCACACACGCCAACTACGCCTAGCTCGCACCGGCAAACCCCTATGCCGAGACCACGTGCTAGCGCGCACACACAAAACACGAAAGAACACACAAAATGCCAGCTCGGGCGCGATACGACCGTGTTCGGTGGAGTTCCACCGAATCCTCCTAGTGCTGTCTCGTCCTGTTCCGTCAATCGCCGGCGGACAGCCCGCCCTCCTCCCTCGCTTTCAGAGAAACGAGTGCGACGGCGTCGAAGCCGGACCAAAGACAAAGACCGTAAGACCAAGAGCGAGCGTCGCTCGACTCTTAAATACCTAGCTGAAACAATGGGGCAAGAGCTTAGTGGTATTGGGCCCGGACACCTTGGCCCATTACGGAAAGGAATTAATACCGTCCCCAGGCCACTGGAAGGGCACCTCTGTCCAGCTTGAATGGCGAATGGCTTCCAGATGATTCTTTCTTGGAGCGAGGGAAGGTGGGGGTTGACAGGCCAGCCAACATCTATGAGCAGCTTCCGCGGGTATCGGACCAATTCTAAAGGCCGAATCGTCGCCGCTCGTCTCAGAACTTCCTGGCTTACTTTTAAGCGCTTCCTCTCTAACCGCACTGACGCTCCTCTCTGGCTCACTGCTCCAGGACAAAAGGGCTCTAGCCCGCCGCCGAACAGCTCTCGTTCGCGCTAAAATTCAGCCAAGGCCAGCAGGGCGCTACAATAGTAGAGTCAGGAGAGCAGTTGAGGTAGTGAGTAGCATGGAAATAGCAGCTCAGGACCACTGAAAAGGATGAGCCATAGTCGGCAGCAGGAGAGTAGTTGTCGTTGCGTAAGAATTGTGGAAGTGAGTTTCACAGTCTAGGACCTGAAAAGCTAGTGAAAAGGTATCAGGCTACAGGAAAAAGCCGTGCAAGGTATCAGCAAAAGGCGGACTTAAAATAATGTAATGTAATGTATCTCCGTCAGTAACTCCACAAAGTCATAAAGACCACGTGGGTGTTACGCATGAGAGTTTTGTATAGCACACTCACAGCCTAAGCGGCTCTCGGTACGCATTCGGTAGCCAACAGACTTCGTCTCACGCAACAAAGAGAAAGTGGGAAGCATACATAGCAGAGTCAGGAGAGCAGTTGAGGTAGTGAGTAGCATAGAAGTAGCAGCTCAGGACCGCTGAAAAAGATGTGCCATAGTCGGCAGTTGGAGAGTAGTTGTCGTTGCGTAATAGTGCTCGACTAGAAACACTTGATTTAAGTGTAGCCTCAACGTTGTCCAATAAGTGCTGCAACGATTCACGAAAAGAGTTGCTGGACCATTTAATCGGATACCTGCACAAAATTCGCCATCATTGCAAGGCCGGTCACCTATACTTCACGAACGCAGGAATAGAATCAACCCTGCAAATGGCACAATCTAGGCAGTCTCGACACTTGACTGCAGCTGAGTAACTACCCAACGCAGCTATTCACGCTTTTAAACAGCTGCTTCTTGACATATTGCAGCTTATAGCTAAGTGTTTTGAAGATGCTTCGGAATCATCTCGAACTCCTGCTCATAGGACACCCTAAGCGTGTGGCTGGA
This sequence comes from Cristatella mucedo, assembly GCA_009760855.2. Classification (NCBI taxonomy): domain Eukaryota; kingdom Metazoa; phylum Bryozoa; class Phylactolaemata; family Cristatellidae; genus Cristatella; species Cristatella mucedo. Next base: position 956,629 of record WPIO01000136.1, on the reverse strand, counting down.
TTAAAAGGCTTTGCTCTTTTAATAGGTGATGCTATTGTGGGACCATCACCCCGTGCTCGAAATTTAGGTGTCGTTTTCGACAGCTTCCTCAATTTTAAAAGCTTCATTCAGAAGACTGCTTCTACAGCTAGCCATCACGTCCGATCCCTGTCCAAGATCAGGAGCCGTCTCCCACAGTTGCTTGTAAACAATTTAACTAACTCCTTAGTTCTGTCTCGGCTTGATTGTTGTAATTCCCTTTTGGCTGGGCTACCAAAGAAAGCTATTAGGCCAGTGCAGCTTACTATGAATATGGCTGCAAGGCTAGTCTTCAAGTTCCCGAGATTTGACCACGTGTCTCCTTTGCTAAAAGAGCTAGGATAGATGCCGGTTGAGCAACGAATACAGAGCAAAGTTCTTATGCTGACCCACAAGGCCCGATACGGCTTGGTACCTTCATACCTAGCTCAATTGCTGCATCAGGTTCAGCCTGTTCGTGCCCTCAGGTCCTGTGTGGACAATAAGTTAGCTGTTCCACTCCTGTGCTTAAAGACCGTTGGCGACAGAAGCTTTAGCTCTGCAGGTCCTAGACTGTGGAACTCGCTTCCACAATTCTTATGCAACGACAACTACTCTCCTGCTGCCGACTATGGCTCATCCTTTTCAACGGTCCTGAGCTGCTACTTCCATGCTACTCACTCCCTCAACTGCTTTCCTGACTCTGCTATGCTTCCCACTTTCTCTTTGTTGCGTGAGACGAAGTCTGTTGACTACCGAATGCGTACCGAGAGCCGCTTAGGCTGTGAGTGTGCTATACAAAACTCTCCTGCGTAACAGCCACATGGTCTTTATGACTTTGTGGAGTTACTGACGGAGATACATTACATTACATTATCTTGCCTTTCTAACCACCTTTATTGTATTGGAGTTCTTACAACGACCACCTAGCACTGCTAGATCTGAGCTCTGATCTCGATTCACTTTTGCAGCCGGCTGCTCAAGGTAATTATTGGTTTAATATAAGTCAATATCATGGCTCAAACGTTAGTGCTACTTACGGAAGCTAAGGACGTCATATGCAGCTCCAGGTGAAAAATAACTTCTGCGATGTGTCTGCATTGCTAATCTGCAAGGGCATCAGACAGTCCAAGTTGCTGTAGCCGATGTACGCTGTGTCTGGCGGCCTGCTGACGATTCTGGAGCATAGAACTTCAGATTCTACTAGCACGTGCACATGGTATGCTGCCCCTGGGAAATCCACTGCAAAGGAGCCATTGCGTGCGCTGAAGTGCAGATAAGTTTCTTGGGTAGTTTGTAGAATGTTTACGTATAGAACATGTGATGGCAAATGATGGCTACTAGCTTGGACACATTGAGAGTTGCGCAGACACAAGGCACAGCTCGTGCGTATCAATCGGTTTCCTAAAACAGTTGAACAACTGCAGATGACCAGATGTTTAATAGTTTGCATCATATGCAACCGGTTGGCTGCTTCGGATTCAATCAACGACTGTCAACAGCAGTCGTCTGCTCAAAAGAAACCGATTTTTGGCTAACAATGCTTGAGTAAACTTAACAATCAGACTGATATACAGCACGCGTCCCGGCCGCATCTGCCAGCTGAATCCGGACGGCACCATTGCCATCACTCATTCACCTTGAGACCCAAAGAGGCTTTCGGCATCGAGCAGCGACAATGGCGTCAGCAAGAGTTGGCGGACGGATTGCTGGCAGTGCTGCAGGCCTTCGCTAGCGCCTCCACACAATCTCTTGCCAACCTGCGCGCGATCGCTTGCTTCTGCTGTAGGATTATAGCCCATGCTGTGGCAGCAGGCAGCTGTCGGTCCGTTGGTTGACCGATAGTAGCGCGCTCATCCAGTGGAGAAAGCGGAAGCCCCATGATGAGGCAAAGCACTGCTACCACACCCTGCTCAGAATTTCTGCAACGTGACAAGGAAATGAGCATCAGTGCGACGGTGACAGCAACAGTCCGAGAAATCTTGCCTTCGGCAGCTCCTCGCCTTATTTGCTTGCTTTGCGCCACCACCTTTCGCAGAGCCTTATCCAGCAAGGAATGGTGCCATGCTCGCGGCCTCTGGGCAGATGAACTGCGCAAACCTGGCACATCCGGTGTGGACAGAACACAACTGCAGCCCCAAACGGTCGTCAGAGGCAGGACACTAGCGAATGCCATCGAATGCTCGTCAATGGTTGTGTCGGCTACTGCCCGTTACCAGGGAAGGACTAATGAGGAGGAAGGACTAGCTAGGAACTGTGAGCCAATCCGATGTGGCTCACTGTTTAGAGGAGCTCTAAAGTACAGGGTACACCAGTTCTGTCCACTTCTTTTCACAATTTATGCTCTTCCTTTTGCCGAAGTAATGGACAAGGACAATCTCGGCTTTCACTTTAGGGTTAGGTTTCCAATTTCTGAGAAACACTAGGTTTGCCCTAACTAGTAGGTTAGCTATTTCATTCAATTTGAGAAATTTTGCTGCCTTCCACATTAGAATGTCAGCAATACATGCAGCAAGGGAGTTGAGAGAATTTGACGTGCTAGAGGATTGAGAGGGATCAAAGCAATGGTACAACTGAGTGTCATCTGCATAGATTGAGCTCGGCGAGAACATCGGCAAGTGGGAGAGGATACACTGGGAAAAGAAGCGGACCAAGCACATAGGCTTGAGGTACACCTACTGAAGTGGTTACTTGGATGATCTTTATCCATTCCGATCAATGCTCTGGAGTCCTCCACTGAGATAGGACCCGAACCATGGTAGTGTTTGCCAGCGATGCTAGGCGAGACAAGACGCGATCGAGAAGGACTTTGTGATCAATAGTGCGAAATGCTAACAAAAGATCAAGCAAAACAAGCAGAGTGATTGTACCTAAGGGTGCATTGCTGAGAAGGTCATTGTAAACCCTAAGCAATGCTGACTCTATGGTGATTAGCTCTAAAATCAGACTGAAACTTGCTAGGTTTGAAGCTTCAATATATGAGATCAGCTGGCCTACCGAAATTAGTTCCGGTGTCTTTGATAGGAACGGTAGAAGGGAGACTGGACGGAAGTTGCTCGAGCTCTCTTGGTCGAGTGTTGCTTTCTTAATTAGTGGCCTGACTACAGCTTCTATGAAAGTTGCTGGGACATGACCTGAAGCTAAGGGCATATTTATTATGCTAGTTATGCATGGCAGCAGCATATCTATGCATCGTAGAGGTAGCAGAGTGGAAATAGGTTGTAGAGAACTTAGTAGTCTTTCTTGAGACATGTGTCATTAGGTGACACTACAATGACGGTAACTCATTGCAGGTGGTGACAGGTTCAGGAAGTGAGTTTCAGACTTGAGATGCATACGAACCGAAGGCCTAACCTAAGATCGTATCTATCTTCTACAACAACAAGGTGGAATCACAGGTGCACAATCCAAAAATGCAGATACCGATCGTCAACCGGCTCATTAACCACTGCTAGATCAGCACTTGCCTAGTGATCCATGGAGCAATCTAACAGATTGCTGCTCTAGCGCCTTCGTCGCCTAGAGATAATATCAAAGAGTCAATCCTCGAACGCTACGTCCCCACTGACCGCCTAACCCCCAGCTCCTAGCAAGACGCCAATGCTCACCTTCCGGTCTGCCAATAAGGGCCTCACCTCGAAGTTAATCTCAGTCTAAGAAGACTGCTGGCCCTCTAGAGGCTACATCCCCTGACTTGACAGCATTTAAAAAGAGGCTCTATACCTGGTTTTCTCCTGCTAAGAGGCACACACTCATAATTACCCTGCATAACTACCAGACTGTGGAACTTGCTTCCACAATTCTTATGCAACGACATCTACTCTCCAACTGCCGACTATGGCACATCTTTTTCAGCGGTCCTGAACTGCTACTTCTATGCTACTCACTACCTCAACTGCTCTCCTAACTCTGCTATGCTTCCCACTTTCTCTTTGTTGCGTGAGACGAAGCCTGTTGGCTACCGAATGCGTACCGAAAGCCGCTTAGGTTGTGAGTGCGCTATACAAAACTCTCCTGCGTAACACGCACATGGTCTTTATGACTTTGTGGAGTTACTGTTGGAGATACATACATACCATATTGAATATATCTGTAGCACCAGACCCTGCATCCTTCAAAAAGGCTGGTATTAGCCCCATCATTAAGAAGTTAACAATGAAACAGGAGAACTTAAGCAACTTCGGCATAGCTTCCCTACTGCCGTTCCTGTCCAGGACACTGTAACAACCAGCTTTTGACCAGTTAAAGCTCCAGTTAAAAGTTAAAGCTTATTTCAAACCCAGTAAGTCCATTCAAAAGGTTTTATAACTAATCACTTCACTGAGTCGGCACTGCTGTGAGTGTATAACAACATTCTTAGGAATGCTGACTTAGGTCGAGTCTTTTTGCAAGCTCTGCAGGATCTTGGAGCATCTTTTAGTACTATTGATAACCTAAATTTTTATGTATGCCTGTCAGCTCGCCCCCTCAGAAACGCTGGCACTGTACTGCAATGGTTTAGGTCTCAGATCTCAGAGGGAGACTCCACAGCATCGATACATCGATGAGCCACAATTCACGAGGAATCTCTAAAGAATCAGGGGTAACCCAGGGCTCTGTGCTTGGTCAACTTCTTTTCGAAATTCATATCTTCCTGTTGCCTATACCATCAAAGGCACAATCTAGGCTATCACTTCTATGCAACTGACACGCAGCTGTACCTATGCTTTGATGGCTCCTTGCCGTCCAGCACGTCGAACTCTCCCAACTCCATTGCAGGATGAATTGCTGACATTTGCATTTGGATGGCAGCAAATTTTCTCCGATTGAATGACAACAATTAACCTACTAGTGAGGGCAACCCTAGTGTTTCTCAGAAATTGAAAACCTAAGCCTACAGTGAAAGCCTAGATTGTCGTTGTCCATTACGTCGGCAAGAGGAAGGGCATAAATTGTGAAAAGAAGTGGACCAAGCACAAAGCTTTGGTGTACCCTGTACTTGAGAGGCTCCTCGGATGATGATTGCTGCTGCCAGTTGACATCACTGCTTAGAGCCTATCGCTGAGATACGACCCAAACCATTGCAGTGCAGTGCTGGTGATGCCCAGGTGAAATGAGAGGCGCTCTAGATGGACTTGGTGATCAATAGTACCAAGCACTGCCGAAACATAAAGCAAAAGAAGAAGAGAGGCTTTAACCTAACTCTGTATTCCTAAGAAGGCCATCATACACCCGAAGCAATGCTGACTCTGTGGCCTGATTCTTTCGAAAACTTGACTGGAACTCACTTGCTAGTTTTCAAGTTACAAACAAACCAAAGGCATGGTATCGGAAGGATTTGAGGTTGACTAGAACCACGGCTAGAGCTGACTTGAGTTAAACTGAGTCAGGGTAGGTTATGCATAAGCGCTTCAAGCGCTTCAGCGGAGTGCAGCAAGTGCTCCAGCCTCTCCCTCTAAGCGTGGCGGCACCAGCAAACCGGCGAGCGCTCGCTCGATCACTCACGCACTAGCTGGCGAGGCTCACGGCAGTTTTGGCAGCAGTTCAGTAACGCTTTTGCGAAATGGCCATGGCAGCTGGTGGACCACCGTAAGTCACATCACTGTTGGTCGGGTTCGGCACCACGCGAGGAAAATTGCCCCCTCGGTGAGCACCACCGCCGCCGTTGCCACCATTGTAGTGACCATAGTAAGGTGGTGGCACGCTTCCTCTGGGGTCATCATGTGGCCCTAAGTAGCCATTGTTCGAGTAGTCCACATCTTGGTGATACTGCATCGACTTCCGCGATGGTGGCATGCTGGAATGGAAAGACGTCGAGAAAGCACTGCACAAAGTCTAAGTAAAAGAAAACGCACTGCTGATCAACCACAGCACAAGTCACAGCTAACTCACGGTGAATATCAATAATTAGGAAGGAATTGTCCTGCACTGGGTAGGGCTAGCAAAGGCTGCTTAATTCTCTTGCGTCTCCCTCTCTGCCTACGGTCGCTCTCTGCTTCCTCTCTCTCTCCAAGTCTCTCTTACTCGGATGCTTTCCCCTCACGTCTTTCTGGCTCACTCTACTCTGTGTCACTCTCCATCAGTATCTCTCCAGTCAGTAATATATAATAGTATCTAATAATATCAATATCAATAATATAAGTATCAATAATAGTATCTCTCCCATCTGTACAGTCACAACGATAATATCACCGATTCTCTCTCTCTCTCTATCTCTCTCTCTCTCTCTCTCTCTCTCCTCTATGTGTCACTGTCATCGTCTCTGTCTCTTTCTCTCTGTCTGTCTCTGACTGCTTCTCTTCCATCCTGAGCAGTCGGCACGATCACATCGAGTCTCCCCATCGATTGTGCATTGCAGATATGCATTCTTGTGACTGCCACAGTGCAAACCGTGGTATAGTGTTGCCAGCCATAGACCGTATGCCGGCAAGGCAGCAAAAGCAGCAACCCTGGACAGCCGGCAGCAGCTGAAGCCGGCAGACCACTGTATTTGTCAGACGCATCAAATCACACGATGTCACACGATCACACAATCGCCACCGAGCAGGGTGAGGTACACATTTGCGTGTGGGAGCAGCAGCGCTGAATACGATAGTACGATAGCATGTGAGATGGCAGGCTTCACAGGCAGACGGTGGGAATTCGGCATTGGGCTCATACTTATCAAGTGGCACGCTGTCTCTGATAGTGACGCCATCGTCCTCATGGTATCCTCTGCAAGGTACCGTGGAAGGTGAATGGACAAGAGTAAAAAAGCGCAGCAACAATGCGACCGTTACGATCAACACTAGCTCGAGCAGTGAGAGGTCACTGCTACGGCAGGCAGCAGCAGTTCAAGGTGTGGCCAAAGCCGATCGCTTATGCAATGCCGTTGATTGTGGCTGTCAGAGCGACCAAGAGCTGCAAAGCACTCGCACAGCCTTCTTCTCACAAGCGCCCCAAACTAGCCAGCTGTGAGTATTCAGCACTAGGCAAAACCTGAAAATGCAGGTTGGCTGGTTGCTGGACCTGCTGCAGCCGAGAGGGAAGAGCAGTGCCACCCACTTAGATATACCATAGGTGGACAGGCAAGGTCAAAGTTCAGCTCCTTTAGCAGATGATTCGCTGTCCGTTTAATGTGGGCCCAGCCCACCCTAAAGTGGGTTTAGCCCCCTCAAACACATTCTTGGCTTCAAACCTGGTGGCAGCTAACGATGAAGTTGGACTAGAAGCAGCAAAGTAATGATCTCGACCTCCGGTTGATTGGCAGCCTCTGGCCTCAGGTAAGATGGTGCTGGTGTACGGCCGAATTTACAAGACTCTGGCAGGTCATTTCTTAACGTCAGGGGCTCCTACCAGGTTACCATCAGTGTCCTGCAACTCGGCTCCGGTCACACTCCGTAATGCCAATGCTTAATAGGCTTCAGCTTACATTTATGTCCACCCATGCACGCTTCGGCAAACCAAGCAGTAACAAGATCCAACGTGAGGCGAGAGGCTTCTCAAGGCCTCGCTGGTTTGGCCAAGTGGTTAAGGTGCTCACCCCGATCAAGGTCTGGCCGAGGTCGTGGACTCGAGCCCCGTGGCACACGTGAAACGCCTAAATAGAGATTAAGTTCTCTTAGGGCGCTACACAAATGAATTTTATTTATTTATTTATATGTAAAGAAAACAAGTCAGTCAACGGCTAAATTTCGAGGGGCACCTTTTCATTGCGGCTAACAAAGAGGAAGAAGAGGCAGCAGCAGCATGCACAGCTGTCTATTGCACGAGGCGCCAGCGTGTGCGGTTGAGACCTGATTAGCCGTGATCCCGAAGCGGCGCGACGGCTCACAGAGGCAGGCAGGCAAGTGGCGGAGGTGGCAAATGCTCTGTGAACAGGGACCATGCATGGAAGAGAGAGAGGGGGACGAAGACTTACGGGTCTTCCCAGCGGTCCTTTTGCGACTTGAACGGCTCCTGCCGCCTGTACAAGCTCACCAGGTAGAGCGACACGATGATGACGGGAACGAAGAGAGCCACCGACGAGCCAAGTGAGAACCAGAACGCGTCCTAGGAATCGGTGGAAGAAAAATGAAGCGGCATGCAAGCGGCCCAACCGAGAGACGGCCGTAGGCAATAAACAGCAACGGCGCCGCATCGGCAAGAGCACTAGGCATCAGGAGCTTACAGCACTCAAAGAAGCCGATAGCTAGCTGCCGGGCCTGGCGTGCAAGCGCTGGGGCTGGGGAGGGGCCGAAGTCAAACGAAAGGCAAAGCTTAGCTCAAAGCGATCCATACAGATCGCCAATGCTGAGCCTGCGCTGAGTGCACAGCCGGCCATGGAGGCGGCGGGAAGTCGGGAGGCAACAGGCTTTTTGCTTCATCTTTTGCCTCCGACAGCATAGTTGGGCAGCATCTTAATTACGAGACTCTTGCACAGCCTGATAACACTTATTTACTCTAGATGCACTCACAGATGATGTCAAAATGCTAAGCAAGTGCCACAAAAAGGGAAATTCTGAAGACTTGTCCCAACAGTAGTGGCTCAGACAGAAGCCTATAAAATTAGAAAATACCCTCCGGAAGTGCAAAAACACACGATAACGGGATACAATCAACGTTAGTGAACCCCAGTCAAAAATTGCATAATTATCAAATGCTAAAGCTTTTTTGCTTGCGCAATAACATTTCCCAGCAAAGTGGCTTAGATGACTATCATTTACTACCGGATGTATAAGTGATAGCTCAGCTAACAAGCACCCTCAGACGGGCGAAGCAAGGAAGATTTCTGCCTCTATGAAAGGATAAATTTGGGGATTCTATTTTTTAGGCTACAACAAGGTACACATTCCAAAAGCTCCTATGTAACCCGAGCAGTGTGTACACTAAAATATCAGGAACCGATTGCAACGCGGAAAGATAGAATCGGGAAAGCAGTGCTAATAAGCAATGACGTAATGACCGAGCGATATAAAACAAAAGCCAAGAAAGACAGTTTGACTAACACGAACGTTGCTAGGACACTTCAACTTGCGCCGGGGTTTAAGCCGAGTGAATCTATCGTTCTGCGTAAGTAACGCTAGCAAGGTGTGTTCTCCACGATTGCACGTCGTAAACCTTTGCTTTTTATAAATTAAAATTAATCTACCTGCAACAGCTAAGGACCACGCCCACTGAATCTTGGTTGGCTAGTGGTAAAGACTGACGAATCGAATTTAACCATTGCCGATAATGATAGGAGAGAGCATATACATCGTATTGGTAAAGCGACGGCAATGACTGCCGATAGTAAAGTTAGATTATCAAGTGAATTATTACTATTATTGACGATAGTAAAGTTAGAAGGACGTTTGATAGCAGTTTAAGCTCTACTATTCCCATATCCACGTAAACGAAGCAATTGAAACAGACGATATTTACTTTACTTTACAAGAAGCTGCATTCACACAGACAACAGCTTACGGCGCAGCGTATAGCAGGTCTCTGAGCAGACCTGTGTGTCTAATTGTGACATACACAGGGAGAGCGCACATACTGCACTTAGTGCACCTCGAAACCAACGAATGTTGGCTGCAGTAGCATCGTAGCATACCAGTGGATCTAGGAGATCGGAGCACAGGAGGTCTGTCACTTTTGTAACAGGAGTGTATATGTGGTCCTTGCACGGATATCTATTGAGCTGGAAAAAAAGACAATATTCAAAGATCAAACAACCTGCAGTAGGTTGCTGTGGCGTTGCTGCAACCGGTTCACTGCTCAAGTGGCAGCCAGCGCTTTGCGCTCTGGATACTGCAGCAAGCGGAGCACGGCAGCCAACAATTTTATCACACAGTAAGCACAGCCGTAAGACAGAGCAGAAGCGGCAAGAGACAGTGCAAGAGAGAGAGAGAGAGAGAGAGAGAGAGAGAGAGAGAGAGAGAGAGAGAGAGAGAGAGAGAGAGAGAGAGACAGTGTCTGAGTGTGTGCGTGTGTGAGTGCTTGTGTGCGTGAGACAGTGTGAGCATGCACGCATGCGCGTGCACATGTGTGTGAGAGAGGGGGAGAGAGATAGATAGATAGATAGATAGATAGATAGATAGATAGATAGAGAGATCGTGTTTGGCTTACTTTAACGACTGCGTCGTTGGCAGTGGTCACGAGATCATCAATTATTATGTCGACCACCTGCACAATAAGATGAATCGAAGGGACAATGCACAGTCAGTACCTACTCGCGATGATGGGCATGGGCTCGCGATGGCGGCAGCGCGGCTTTCCCTGAGCTAGCCTGCACGCGAGTTGAGACAAGAGAAAGTGTACAGAAGCGGCAGCTGCTGCATGCGCTCGGCACTCGAGCTGTCCACCCAGGCAGCCACCACCACTCCACTTCCACCGATCCTCTGCTGCCATTGCTGCCACCACAGATGCCACCCCGAAGCAGCACATGCAGCTGCTGCCAGCTCCGAGGAGCATCCTGTCGTCGAGCATACGACCATACGACCGACCGTCATACCTGAGGTGGCATAGACACGCAGCCTGCTGAGGCACTTTTCTGCAGTGCCTGAAGCCCGACGAGAGCATGCTCGGCTAATCCAGACTACAAAGAGAGAGGCAGAGAGAGAGAGAGAGATAAAGAATTAGAAGCCTTAGCACTTAGCCAAGGCCTTAGCACAGACCTGTCGGTGCTGCGGCGACAGGCACTGCGGGCTGGCGGTAGGCGAGGCATGCGTGCAGACAGCATGAATCTGCAGCATTCCGGATGTCGGCTGCTCAACCAATCGACATCAGACTGATGCAAGCACGGGCAAAGTAGCAGCAGCAAACAGCAGCAGCAAACAGCAGCAGCAGCAAACAGCAGCAGCAGCAAACAGCAGCAGCAGCAAACAGCAGCAGCAGCAAACAGCAGCAGCAGCAAACAGCAGCAGCAGCAAACAGCAGCAGCAGCAAACAGCAGCAGCAGCAAACAGCAGCAGCAGCAAACAGCAGCAGCAGCAAACAGCAGCAGCAGCAAACAGCAGCAGCAGCAAACAGCAGCAGCAGCAAACAGCAGCAAACAGCAGCAAACAGCAGCAAACAGCAGCAGCAGCAAACAGCAGCAGCAGCAAACAGCAGCAGCAGCAAACAACAGCAGCAACGCGATTCCGGCAGAGGACAGGCCCAATGCTGCTGGCCAAAATCTGAACGCCCCAACGGCGCCCTTTATGAATGTTTGATGCAGGCAGGCCAACGTTTCGAACGAAGTGCAAGCAAAACAGTGAAAGGCAAAAGCAAGAAAATGAGATTGACAGGCACGATTGGGCTGAAAGAGGTGAATCAAAATGGATGACTTGGCATGACTCTTGCCTCTCTATTTCGGAGGTCATGGCTTAAACTCACGAGAACACGATACATTATTTCTATCTAACGAGACAATATATCTTCGAAAAGTTTAGCACTCGATAACATTCTCTAGCTCCGGCCTACCTAAAAGAAGTATTTCCTGATCAGGCTTCTAATCATACCACTGGCTATACCAATTCAATTAAGTAACCTGTGACTCTGACCAACCTCAAATCCTCAGCTACTGGAGACAGTGCCTTCAGATGGCTCCGAAAGCCTGAACCTTACAACCGACTGACATCACGACATCCTCTGGCTTGATGACCTTTAAAAAAATGGCTAATACCTATGTGCTCCTTAATAGCATTTGCTCTGTCTGAGTGAACTGACCTAATTGTCTTTAAGTGCCTCGACAATGCAAGTTATGACTGTCCAATTGACATGCTTCCTTTACAGCATCAGTGAAGTGACCAGAAAGAAATTTAGATTTCTCCGGATGCCCTGTAGACTTTTTACAATTCCTATTACTATGCATCCCTCAGTAGCTAAACATTCATTAGGTTCACAAGAGTATATGCAACATAAATTTCCAAATTCTTCGTAAGTAAGTACGACCACCGTGACTCTTAATGACAACCTGCTCTGGGCTGTGCATCGAAGCCACCAGTCTATGTGTGTGCGTATCTCCGTCTGTAACTCCACAAAGTCATAAAGACCATGTGGGTGTTACGCAGGAGAGTTTTGTATAGCGCACTCACAGCCTAAGCGGCTTTCGGTATGCATTCGGTAGCCAACAGACTTCGTCTCACGCAACAAAGAGAAAGTGGGAAGCATACATAGCAGAGTCAGGAGAGCAGTTGAGGTAGTGAGTAGCATAGAAGTAGCAGCTCAGGACCGCTGAAAAAGATGTGCCATAGTCGGCAGTTGGAGAGTAGTTGTCGTTGCGCAAGAATTGTGGAAGCAAGTTCCACAGCCTAGGACCTGCAGAGCTAAAGCTTCTGTCGCCAATTGTCTTTAAGCAGAGAAATGGGACAGCAAATTTATTGTCCACACAGGACCTCAGGGCACACGCTGTCGTGCAATGCTGACTCCGCAGCTTCATTCGAAGCTGGTAGAAAAGGTCGCATGCAGGGGTAGGCAAAATAGTATTGTTGCTCAGTAGCTGACCTAATAAAGCCACTTAATAGCTATTTTTGTTTTTATAATAATAAGTATAGTAATAATAATAAGACATTTTATATAGCACCCTCAGAGAGCTCAATTTCTTTATAGGGACACATTTTCTCGGGCAACTCACTGAGCCAACCCATTACATAGCAGACGAGTCGCAAAACGAGTCAACAGTATGCCTTGGTTCATCATACATTGACCATCAAAAAAACTTTTGACAATTAGAAATCCCGCGTTCTGAAAGGACATTGAAATATACAAATTCTGGTCCATAGTGCCAGGTATGAGATCGAGTGACCAGATTCCGACAATGGAAAAATAAGACTCCACCACCACCACCCCTTTTAATACTATGCTGCATGCTGTCTTTGCACTACACCTCATCTTTTCTTCGGCGGATGTTGCATTTTATATTCCAAAAGCCCGGAATTTTCTCATGTCATTCAAATAGAATGAGCACTGCTTTTTACCATCGAGTGGGCGTGACATCCGGCCCATATAAGCCTGCCGACTGCCCTCCATTTTACTCAGCCAACTAGACTTCTACCTTTTAAGTTGCCAACAAATTTTTATAAAGGCGAGTCAGCCACTGACTGTTTGCTGTCTAACCGCCATCCTCAGTTAGTTGCTTCCAACTCTTGTGAGAGCCAGGCTTCCAAAAGGACAGTGCAGGTCTCGTCTGTGAAAGGCTCTTGGGCTCTTTACTACTTGTTTAGGGGCCTTAGGTAGCCTCAGTTTGACTGAAATCCTTCTTGTTTAGACAGGTTGAATCCCATGCAACTTTCACTTATCCCAAGATGACTTGCAGCCTTCTTTCTGCTGCTAATCCCCTGTTTGTGAAGTGCTAGTGCTAGCTTTGTGAAGTGCTCTTATCCAACAGGTCATGCTCCCTTGGTGTACCGCAGCGCTGATAATAATAATAATAATAATAATAAATGTGTATAGTGCTCCAGAGAACTTGCTTCCAGCGGCCTGTCCTAGCAAGAAACGGCCAAGTCTGCAAATGCAGTAATGTGGGACTACTCGGTGCCTTCTGTCCGATGACCCCTGCACCAGGGGACAAGGTCAGCCGAGGCACACTGTCTACCTCTACAGGGGCTCGGTTTCCATAACTGCATAAGGAAAGGGAGCAGTCGATGGCACGAAATGCTACTGTCAGAACCTTTAAGAAAGTGCAGCCGTCGACATCTGATAGCATCACTCTCATGCTTGCGCAGCGGAGCCACAGATGGGTCGAAAGGTAGCAGTGCTTACCGCATTGAGCAGCCAATTGTTAATGATAGGTGCCAGCCCTGCCAGCTCGGTCTGAAACAAACGGCATCCAGTGAGCACCAGCACACTCTACTCGGATTCACATCCGGCACGATGAGGTTAGGCACCAGATAGCAATAGGCCTTGGCCCAGCGACGAGTAGCTCGAAATAAAGTCGTGACTCACTCGAAAGCTCTGACAGTGAGCCTGGCGACTTGTGCCGCGCCTGAACAGAACAGCAGCAGGAGCGGCAGAAGTAGAAGCAACAGCAGCAGCAAGCCAACTCGGTGCTGCTCTTACCAGGGTGGCAGAAGTATCGTTTGCCAACAAAGTCAGGTTCGTCCGAGTATCATTGCACTAAACGAAACGTAACGGCAGTAGTACCCCATAGCGAGACGGCAGTACCCCATAGCGAGACGGCAGTACCCCATAGCGAGACGGCAGTACCCCATAGCGAGACGGCAGTACCCCATAGCGAGACGGCAGTACCCCATAGCGGTGACAAGCTCTTCGGATGACAACGGTGCGCATCAAGCCCCATGCAACCAACCCTCTCCCCTGCTGTTCCTTGATGGTGGCGTGAGTCGATGTGCACAGCATGCAATGCTAGGCACCACAGAAACACGAAGCAGTAGCGGTAAGCACGTGACAGTATGCCTGCAGCAGTAGCAGCTAATGACGAGCAGCAGTCTGTAGAGGACAGCGCACTTCAGAATCAATGCATCAGCCTGCCGTGGCACAGCTGGCGATCGTGGGCGGGCAATGTGTGAGCGAAGTGTGCACGCAACCGGCACAGTTTGAGCAAGTGACAACAAAGAAGCGATCTTATGTTTTTAGGTGGCGAGCGATGCATGTGAAGGCAGCAAAAATGCCAGTGCCTACAGGAGGCACAACATGCACAGCTTGGGCAAGTGACAACAACGAAGCACTTTTAATTTTTCTAGGATTTACATTGCTCTTACCTACCCGTCTGCAAACCAACAGTCCTGGCCTGCACGATACAAAAGCATCCCGTGTTTGTTCCTAAATTAAAGCCTGCATCTGCATGTGAAGAAATTTAGAATCGCCATAGCTGGGGAGGGAGTGGCATGCCACAGTTCGTCGGCTCGTTCGTCGACCCAAATGCTACATGGTCTCTGTGGACCGTCCGCTTTTGGGAATGCCTCTAAATCTACCGATGAAAGATTCTCGAACCGGAATTCAGATACCCGAATCCGGAATTCAAGGTAAAATACAACTGTGTCGCCAATGTTTTTCTCACGGGCAAGAGACCGCATGACTCAATTTGAACGTAGTAAGTTCCAGTCAGGTTTATGAGCTGACCACTCTGCAGAGTCTGCACTGCTGCGAGTGTATAACAACCTTCTCAGGAATAAAGACTTAGGCAGAGTCTGCCTGCTTGTTTTGCTGGTTTCTTTGCAGCATTTGATCCTTCTGATTACCGAGTCCTTCTCGAGCACGGGTCATCTCGCCTGGGCATCACCGGCACTGCACTGCTTAAGGTTTAGGTCCTATCTAAGTTGGAGGCTTCCAAGCATTGATGTCAATGGTAAGCAGTCCTCCAAGTAGCCTCTCAAAGACAGAGCATCCCAAGGATGTGTGCTAAACCCACCCTCAATTTATACCCACCCCATGCCAATATAATCGCCAAGCACAATATGGGCTTTCATTTTTATGCAGATGACACACACTTGTAACTCCGCTTTGATAC
Organism: Cristatella mucedo; assembly: GCA_009760855.2. Lineage (NCBI taxonomy): Eukaryota > Metazoa > Bryozoa > Phylactolaemata > Cristatellidae > Cristatella > Cristatella mucedo. The sequence goes on along the minus strand of WPIO01000136.1, from coordinate 941,262 downwards.
CTCCTAGCCTTCGAGCACATAAAACTCTCTCAACTCCCTTGCTGTATGCATTGTGACATTTTACACTTTGATGGCAGCAAACATTTTCAAATTGAATGACGATTAAATCAACGTACTAGCTACAGGTAAACCTAGGGAATGGGAGAACCTACCCCCCCCCCGATTAATTAGGCTTAGCTGACATTTCTCCCACAGGATCTGCATGCAATTTGTGCACCCAGTTCCAAAGCGACCTTTTCACCTGATGATTATATTAGCACCACGGACGGTCAAGTCAGCCAACTTTTAGCTACGCAACATTGCATAATGAATTATATTACTTTTCCGGTCTTTGCTGAGGATACCACAGCCAAGCTGGTCTACGCACATGTGACATCCAGGCAGGAATTTTGTAGCTCACTACTCATGGTTTTCCAGCCTTCACGTCTGAGGCATACAGCAGTTGCACAACCATGCAGCTATGCTTATCTTCAGCAAACGTTGCAGTTGCCATATTAGACCACTTCTCACGGACCTGCAGTGGCTCCCTGCCAAGCAGCGCATCGACTTCAAAGTTTTGTCATTTATTTGAGGTCCATTCATTCTCTGGCTCCAGCCTACCTATTCAACGACTTCTCAATCACTCTAGGCATTGTACTACCTGCTCTTTTTTACTCAATTTGTTTAGTTGTGCCTCAAACCAGCCACAAATCATCTTGAGACCAGTAGTATGCTGTAGTAGCATTTAGTTTGCTCCCAAAGCCTAGAGCTCATTATCGACTGACGTCAAGACATCCCTTAACTTGACCACATTTAAAAAGAAACTAAAGACCCACTGCTCCTCACAGCTTTTGCTGGGTCCATGTGTTTTGTTCTTTGTTAATACTGTGCTGTTACTGTGCATGTAATTATTAATTAATTGACATGCATCCGGTGCAGCCTAAGTGGAGTACCTAGAGAGAGAGAGAGAGAGAGAGAGAGAGAGAGAGAGAGAGAGAGAGAGAGAGAGAGAGAGAGAGAGAGAGAGAGAGAGATTTAATTCTTCTAGGGCACAACACAATTGTATTACCTGCATTATTATCATTAACCAGCAGATAATGAGCAGATTTTCGACAAGCGATCATCTGCAGCACAATGACCAAGTTAAAGTTAAAGGTTAGCTGATTTAGCAGCCTCATTTATATAGCTGCAGAACAGCCTTAACACTATCAGTGCTGCATGCAGAGGTCAACAAAGGATTGCCCACTGCAGGACTCCAACTCATGGGCCATAGCTCATCCAGTCAACCGACACAGAGTGCTACCTGATATCATCAGAGCAAAAAACCATGCCCCCAAGGCTAGAACCAAGCATATACCAGCACACACTCACCCACAGGTAAGCCAAGGCACGCCGTGGCTCAAGGCATGCATCGGGCACGCTATATATAAATGTCCACAATCCTCAACATGCCACACGATAGCGATAGCACAAACTTACTTACCAACTGCTCCGTTGTTGCGAGGTTGACAGCAACCGAATCCAGATCAGGGGTAAAGGGCTTGCCCTGCAAAGTAGCCGGCACTCAATGCACGGGCCTAGGCACCTAGTCCCTAGTCACCGAGGGTCAGTCACTCGTTACAAAATCTACATTGAAGCTCAGCAGAAGTGTAGCTTAAGCAGCCAGGCAGCTCCCAGCAGCAATAGCTGCTGCTGCACTAGCAGCTGCTGCTGATGCACCCACACATATGCTCACCAGTGCCTGCAATTCCATGGCAACTTTGGCAAGGCTCTGCAAGCTGCCGATGATTGCAACCAAGCTTTCAGCAGTCTCATTGGCGTTGCTGGGCAGCGTGATCGATTCGTTACCAAGACGCTTCACCAGATCACTATTAGCCCAGCTGTCCTACAACGAAAACAAGGGTCTTAAATTCCAGAGAGGTGCAAGAGAGAGATTCTGCAGAAAAAATAGGACGAGTAGCTCTGCATTAGTCCAGACAAATTCGAACAATAACGAGCAGCTGAGATGTAATAAAGCCGAAGGCTTCAGCTATGGCAACCCAGGCGGGCATGGCAGCCTGAAACAGCAACTACATCTGCCTAGCCGGGATTTTGCATTTTTAGCTTCTGCTTAGTTGTAGTCGAGTCAGGGAATGTCGTGACCTCTGTCGGGAGTGGGTTCCAGGCTTTCGAAGCGAACGAAATAAAGGCATCGTCTTCACAGGATTTGGGATTATTTAGCGGCACAGCTCAGCGACTAGAGTATGACGAGCTAGCAGTCCGATGCCTAGTGGCCTGGTTGGGAGACAGTTCCGATAGGAAAGCTAAAGCAACAGGATTAAGGGACATAAAAGTGAGAGACAAAACTCTGAAAGTCGATGTGCAGCTTGATGGGCAGCCAGTGCAGGTCGGCAAGAAGTGGGCAAGCCGAGACGCACATATTTGCAACAGCTGCAAGTATCTCATTGTAAGGCTGGAAAATCTGCGCATAGCCAGTCACAGAAGTCGAGCCAGGACGTCATAAATGCTTAGGCCAGCTTGGCAGTGGTAACCTCATCGCAGGCCCGAATGTTTGCAATTATACTTATCTGACAGTAGGCAGAATTGGCTTTAGAGCTATGTGCCCGTCTAGTGAAAGGTCAATTTGGAAATGGACACCCAACTGTCGTGCAGAGTCTACATAATGTATGCCGGCTAAGCCTATTTGTCAAGTGTTATCTTTCCGAGTAACATTAGGTTTTCCTATAACTAGTAAGTTAGCTTTTATTGTCATTCAATTTGAGAAAGTTTGATGCCATTCAAGTGTGATTTTCAACAATATATAATGCAAGAAAGTTGAAAACGCTGGAACACTCAAGGTGGTATCAAGACGTGTTCATGTCAAATCGGTCAGACTGACAGCTAACAGTTCCAGAATACAAAAATAATTAGAAACCGGGTAGGTCATAACCTAGATTTATACCCTTTAAAATGCAAATACAACCTAGCTCCTCAGAATTCTCGGTGTTTCGGCGCACCAGAGGACAAACCGATGCCGAAGGGCATCTGAGCGTTCTGCCGAGCTGGAAGTTAAACAAGAGCATCCTCTAGGGCGACTATGGCAGTCCTACTTACAGGCCTTCTTCAAAAGACTAATTGCATATATATATATATATATATATATATATATATATATATATTGATATATATATAATATATATATATATATATATATATATATATATATATATATATATATATATATATATATTAATTGAGATTGCATTGCATGGTCATCGAAACAGATGCTTGCAGCCACACTCAGACTATTGCATTAGTCCTTACGATGAAATTTGAGCTACGAGTGATCTGGTTTATCAAGCATATGATCACGACATTGATTTCAGGTGAAGAGACAGAGTACCGAATGCGTGCTCTGCGAATTCGCTATGAAGGAGGTACTATCCATCCTCGCGGAACAATCTACCAAGGTAAAAGAAAAAAGACACAAATCTGTTCGCATGCATCTACTGAGCATTTAGTTATTTGAGAATACGCTTTTATAAGCGACACAGTATTTGATACCTAGTCGAACGCGTGCAGGTGAGAAAAGCTTCTCACGCTATACGCTGCAACAGCATTGTGCCATTACCAGGGATTCACAATACCATTATCAGGAAGACATCTAATCAAAGACACAGGGTCACTCGTTAACTTTAAACGAACAGCAGCAGTGTCCTCATGTCATCCTTTTGTGCCCCCAAATCCTTTCGCGATGTGTAATTGACAGTTATTATTAGGAGACACTTTTGCTCCACTGGCTCTAGACTACGTGCTCACTTATCCCCACAGCACTTACCGGCCATATTGCATTACAGACGTCTGCTTCCGGTTGTTGCAGTACTTTTTACCTGCTCCATTATACTACTCATTCTCTTCAAAATAACAGCACACAAACTACGTTTTTCGGCGAACTTTGTTATTATAAGCTACTTAGCCCTAAACGGGCGTGCATAATATCACTTTTAAGTATGAAATATCACTTTTCAAAATAATGACACGCCCCCTCGAGGTCAGCCGTCCGACGGGTAGTTATAACATTACAAACCACAAACCCAATCACCCCGGGCATAGCCACGTCCTCTGGAGCTCATAGCCACCTGGGGCAAACGGCTATCCAAGGCCCTAACTTCTTATTTACTTGTAAAAAATATGTACACTGGTACGTTTACATTCGCTCACAGACAGGAATGACTATTGTTCGACAACTAGACTATCGTTAGGGATAATGTATCGAGAATTTACTGCCACCAAGGCCACCGTAACTAAGGAGTCCATAACCACCTCACCTACTAAAATCCTGGGACCACTGATCCGGTTCATGTAGCAGCCACTGAACAAGTGGAAAGCCGCCGATGCTGCAGTTCTGGTGGCCGGTCAGCAGAGTGGTGACTTGGATTGAACTAGTTCGTCGTTCACTGTGAATCAGTCTGCGAATGTTAATTAAATTCAATTCAAGGGAAATTGAGATGATTTCAAGTTCTCATTTATGCCGTTTATATGTTGAGATTTGTATTAACAAACGCCGGTCAGACGCCCGGGTGTCATGGCAGTTTGCGAGCTACCGTAATATGTCCCGCTGATGGTACATAAGGGTCTTGTAAGGTTGACCTGTTCCCAAGGTCTGCATTTATCTATTTATTGAATTGTCTGTGCGATGCATAGCACTCGTATGGCTTGGGGTTCTCAGTTTCTCTCCCATACGACCGAGTCAAGTGCCAACCCTCGGTATCTTGCTTATGTCACATCTCCTAAAATAGTGTTCCCATCAAATCAAAACTTGGAATGTATGATTGTACTTACACATCATTCCAGCCTTCTCCCGAGCATTTGGGTCTTATTATACTGATTTATTTTGATCAAGAACTGGCTGTTTTTGTAATGCTAAGCAGTTGTCATCATTTCACTCATATGTCCTGAAAAGGCCACAGGCAGGCTAATAGTGATCCGATCAATGTAAAATTTGAAATACGTGCACCTAGGTATGTGATTTTTTTTCAATTTACATGATGATAAACAGAGTAACACGATCTTCTTTGTCATCACCTACATGCGTTTACACCTTCAGTTGTCTCCTCCGAGTGTTTTCAACAGTGGTACTTTGTGCCTCATCAATTCTACAGCTTGGCCAAACCGTGACCGATCGACATGAAATTAGGAATATAGGTTGGACTCCCCAGCCTTCACGTTATTTATTGCTCACATTGGCATCATGGGTCAGTATATATAAGCTGAGCCAGTCACAGAAAGTGCTTGAACTTCGATCGTAATGACAGCCAAAAGTTGACATGTCATTTTTTTTTACAAATTCCCTCTTAGACGTTAAGAACGTGAAGCCTCCTGCATCTTTTGAGGGGTTTTAATGTCTACAGAGTGACTGGTATTGAATATGTTGATTTGATAACAAAGCCATGTTTGGCTGAGCTTCAGTGCAAAAACGAGACTTTGATTGACTCTTACAGGTCTTTACTAGGTAACATGACAGCAATGGTTACATCAAACGATAGCTTATGTTACCGTTATTGTTTGTGCCAATTTGCATGTCAGTCGTTCCATTCGTCTTTGAAAAATAAGAAATACAAATTAATGTGCTGTCGAAGAAAATAAATCCCATCGGGTAGGGGAGTAATTCCATAATTCCACTTAATTCATGTTTTAGTTAAACGGGATCTCTGCCTCCCTCTGTCTGTCTGTCTGTCTGTCTGTCTGTCTGTCTGTCTGTCTCTCTCTCTCTCTCTCTCTCTCTCTCTCTCTCTCTCTCTGAGTGTCTCTGTCTGTCTGTCTGTCTCGGTCTGTCTGTCTGTCTGTCTCTTGTCTGTCTGTCTCTCTCTGTGTCTCTTTCTGTTTCTCAGACTGTCTGTCTGTATCTCTCACAATTGAGGTCATATGATCAATAGATCCTAAAGCTGAAGACACACATCTCGGAGTAGCAAGTTGTTCAAAGCCTAATGGCGGCATTACAAAAGTCGGGCAAGTGGACCCTCGTCTTGCCCGACAAGCGAAGGTCTTGGTAGTGCACAAGCGGCAGTGTACACTGGCGTAAGCTGGGAAGCCAGATTAAAGCGCGACTGCAGGTGCCAAATCGTTCATTAAGCTTACCCTTTTATTGATGTTTGCAAGCACGTCGCCCTGCTCTGGGAAAAGGCTAGCAAAAACACTGTATGCAGACTTGCTTTGGCAGTCACTGCAACAAATTACTCGGAATCAGTAAGAAGCAGGCAGCCGAAGCAGTAGCCAGGCAGCCGCAGCAGCTGCTCTGATGCACAAGAAGCAGCAACAGCTATGACTACAGACAGAAGTGCAGGGAAGCTCTGAAATCTGTGCTATCTATGTCCACACACTTGGCTATATAGTTAAACGACAGACCCCTGCATCAGTGCATTGCATAGCACCTGACGACCAGCAGATTCAGTGGAATTGTGAAAAAGAAAATACATTTTCCCTTCCTGTGAGTAAAGGAAACACGCAGCAGAGTTAAGAAGAGGTGCAATGTTGATTGTATGGATGTGCGGTCACATGTTGGCCAGCCAGCTGATATCTCATGAGCCCTTAGCTCTACTACTAAGTATGCCAATCCCCAATCCCTCCTTCTCAGCCCACGTTCCTCTTGCAATGGACTGAGAAAGCTCTCTGGTACCAGATCCACTGCAAGCTTCGTCAATCCTCTACTATTGCTTTGCAATCACCTCAGTCGAACCCTCTGCATCCATTCATTGGTGCAGGAAGCCAAATGAGGTCGGGGAGCAACACAAAATGGCAAGAGGACAGGGTGATAAGAGTATGCATTCTTAAACGGCATTGCTGCAAAGAAACTAATCCCAGCTAGATACCTGAATGCTGTTTCGAGGCGGGTAATAGTAAACGTAGTATTGCCATCGGTAATAAACGAGAGATTTGCCGTGTCCAGCTAAAACGTGAACACTGCCATCAGAGATGGGCAAATACAAGTTATGCATTGAGTCATTTGTGTTCTATGTATAGTCCTACCAAGCAGGTTCAATAATGAGAAATACAAAAAAAGGATTCATTCGCTACTTCGAAAATCCGTAAAATGCACCTGAATGGTTAAAATTGAACATTCAAACAAAAATCTGATAAAAGCCATACTACCCACACAAAAGCACAAACCTTCAGGACTACAGTGGTTTTGATCACCAAGCTGAAGGTGTGGCATTCAACATGAAGTGGTTATATCCTAAGTAGGTAGAGATTCTGAAGCATACCCTATCATTAAAGGCTTTTATACTAGATTTGGTTTCCACTGATATTAGTCCGGCATACAATTTGGGAGACTTACTACAATGGTGAGCCATGATGGAACACTAGGTAAGGCGGTTGCTTTTCACGACCTCGGTCCCGGTGGGTTCGAATTCAGCAGTGGTCGATCCTTTATCGCCACTACAAGCAGTGGCGATAACCGTAAAGGCTCTCTTGTCGCTATACAAAAGAGGCCGTAACATCGGCTAATGGATGGCTAGCAAGTTTTTGTTTTTACTCCTGATTAGGCTTTACCAAGTTTGTACTGGAGGGCTAAGAAGAAATAGAAGGGGCAAACACCTGTTAAGCTGCTAGTAGATGTGGTAAATGTGTTCTTTACAGTGGTAAGCAATTAAAAGATATCTATTCCAGTTTATATATTAAAAAAAGAATCTCTGGGTTAATCGAGATTTTTTTGAGTAGACCCACAAGATATCCTGTCTTTATTCTTAAATTCATAACTCTACTACCGCAGTGGTGCAGGCCACTAAGTAGATGGTATCAGAAAGGGAAAGCCAAAAGGTATCTTCTCTGCAGGTCTCACACTTGTTCAATAAATTTAGGAGCTCAATTCTACTTCTAGCCTTTTATTTAGGTACGTCCTTCGAGGGCTGTATGATTTTCGTTTCCCTGCCGACTTGCTTCAGTCACCGATTATTTTGGCACGGCTGAGATGCTCTTTCTCAGTAGCGAGTAAATACATCGCAGGGACAAATCTATGCACAGTGAGCCGCAGCCGCAAAGAACAGCATCCAACGTTTACGACGAGTGTGACAAGTTTGACAAGGCCGTCCAGACCGCAATGCTAGTTGAGTACGAGAACAGGCGAGGCAGCTTATTGGAACGTGGCACGGATGAAACTGCGCAGAAGACACACTATTAAGTCAATTAATTATTAGCAAGTTATTAAGTGGTAAACAAGTTATTATAATAATGCACTTAATAAAGTGCCCTCAGAGAACTTAATCTCTCTCTAGGCGCTTTAATCAAAGAGTCCATTCAATCACAAACCCATGGAGCTGAGACCCAAATCAAACTGCTTTCCTACCAACGAGAAGGATGCTGGTTTAAAAATTGCATTAACATCAGCGAATATCAAAACCATCCCGAAGCCATTTGTAGTTGCAAAGGCAGACAGGCATTAGGCCTCCACGGGATTTTGGCATGGGGCTAAACCTCGATATTGAGGGGCTTGGCACACTGTAAAGACCTCCATGTACAGTAGAAGTTTGCTTGGAGCTTGGCTCTTCAGCCCCTCAAAAGAAAACTAGTTCACTCTACTGTTATTTTAGTGGTTCACTTTATCTCTTCTAGCTCCTTAAGTTTTAGGAGAGCTGGAAGCTCTCTGAGCTAAAGGCCTACTCACCCGGAAGCCTCTTCTAACATTCTGAATACACTTTGCCCTTAAAAAATGACACGCCCCTCTGAAAACAGACACTAAACTCAATATTCAAGCCGAAGATGCCCCCCATGAGCAGCCTTTCTTGCAAAATCTATAAAAAAAAGAGCGGTTACCCCCTCCAAAGCAACAGTTTGAATTTACACGTCGACGATGCTACCAAACCAAAGACTCGAGCAAGTGAGTCTGTTGTACAACTGTCTGCTGCCTGTACACAACATTTGCTGTTCATACATTTGCTTAAACCGGCAATCCTTGCTTGATTTGATTAATTTGCTATGGTATATTCAATAAAAACTTTTGGATACAGATATAGACAGCCGGTGGTTTAAATTGAGTATCGATCCGACCACAAATTTTCGGGGCGCAAAAATGTTCAATGAAGCATATTACAATTGCAAACATTTTTCTAAATCATGCGCAACTTTAAGAGTTAATAGAAGTTCATGAGGCAAAATCGTTATGCGACCAGATAGTCTTGTTGCATCAGTGGCTGACTCTTACCTATTCAGACCCTATCAGTTACTTGGAAAGTGTTTACTGAAGTACAGTCAGTACATGCATTAATTTGCCTATTTAAAATAGGGGCTACAAAAATACAAATATTCAGTGGCTTCAATTTACAGTCTCCCGTCGCAGTTGTTGAAAGCACTATCTTATTTCGAGAACGGTTTGCTTGCTGCCTTGTACTAGACGGCAATCAATTGTTTGGTCAGGCACCCTTGAGTAAAAGGGGCCGGTTCCTCCATGCTGTAGGCTTGGCATGTCATCCAAAACCAAGAAGCTTTTCACTTTTCCTAACGAGTTGGTCTCTCACAGCAACTCTTACCATCTGATACCACAGTGTCCAATTTGTCTGGCGAAGTCGGGTGTAGGACTAATGTTAAGTCCGGGAATGGGATCTCTCTCAATTCTCTCTTTTATGTCTCTGTACTACGTGATGCTACCCCGTCCAGAGCTCACAGGCGTCGCTCTACAGAAACATTCCTGGATGGAGCACCTGTTCCTTCTCTCTCTCTCTCTTTCTCACTCCCTCTTCTGGAGTTGAAAATAGTCAAATATTATGTTGCTAAGATACCATCGTCAGCAAGAACGCTTATAAGCAAACCTGCAAGACAATTATTAGAGCGTCAGTCCATCATATCAGCATATGTTACAGTAACTGTTTCAAAACAAGTTACAACCGTGGCAGGCTCTACAGTAGCAATAAAAACACAAGAATTTTGTTATTTCACTCTCAGTCGGGGCAAAGATACTGGACACCTGCTTGTAACTATCAGCTAGCTTCACCTTCCTCCTGGGAAGGGAGGAGAGAGTGAGAGAGAGAGAGAGAGAGAGAGAGTGTGTGTGTGTGTGTGTGTGTGTGTGTGTGTGTGTGTGTGTGTGTGTGTGTGTGTGTGTGTGTGTGTGTGCACAGTGACAGTGAGGAGAGAGAGAGTTAAGAAAAGAGAAAAAGGCTGAATGAGAGGCTGGAGATGTAAATGATCAGAGTCACAATTAGACTCAGGCATCATTTGATCATTTGAAGTCTTCTTCGTTGTGCTTACATTGTCACTATTAACCATCTTGGAAATATTACCGTCAACCAGCCAGCAAGGTAGGTGGAAAGCACTCGATGGAAACAAGGATAACGTCACGAGCATGATGATCCAGGAGAAAATGAACATGAAGGTTGTTGCACTAAAACAAATTAAAAAAGAACAAATGTAAAGCGCCTGGAAAGAGATTAAGTTCTCTGAGGGCACTTTATCAAGTGCAATATTATTATTATTATTATTAAGTGCCTGCCAGTATCAACACACGAACACACAGGCGAACACATCTATGCACATGCAAGGGCACAATCACATGTACACAAAGTGAGGTAAACATCTTTGCCTTAATCTCTCATTGTCACATATGAAGCTCGAATGAGGCATGTGTCATCAAAATCTAAGCTGCCGCTCATTGCCAAAGACTGCACCATAAGAGTGGTGCCCACACAGAAGGCTACTAAAATGAGTGATTTTTTGTGTGCAAGAGAATTATCACTCAATCGATATAGAATTGAACCAGCGACAACTAGGATTTGCAAAGGGGTTCTTTTTTAACAGCTAGCTGGTTCCATCGGTCCCCCTATATCGGCTGCAACATATCCTCATAGTATTGACAGAACCACTAGCAGTATGGAGCTGTAGCTCGGCTGGGCTTAAACATGGCCCTTCGGTTCACATACAACAGAGTAGGCAGCAGTCTAGCTTAGCTTCCCACATTCGATCTTCGCTTCGGGCTGGGCTGAGTTCCTTTCATCTCACTTGCCGAGCAGCAAGCGACAAAGGCTCTCGGTAGGCACAGAGCAGGCGGCCCTCATCAGCCCCGATGCGATTAAATGCGGCTACCGCCTCCTCACGAGGTTCGTTCATGCCATTCACAAGCCATCTAATACATGGCCAAAGAAGTGGAAGTCCATTTCTGCCACCAGCGTGTGGATGATGTCGACTGTGGCAGGCGAGGCAGGATATGTGACCTCGGCACTAAGAATAGCACCAGGGCACCCATTTTTGACAGCTGCAGCCCTTGTCTGCTTCAGGTTGTGGGGGATTTTTGTTCAAGTGGGTGTACCCCTAACGAGCAAGAGCAGCTCTTTCGCTCGGTCGCAAAATTTACTCACTCTGTCGTTATGCTTGCTTGGGACACAGATGGACACGTCGGGTAGCAATTGGCTGCAGCCCGTCAGGCTCGGCGAACCCCACCCATCCGCCGAAGCCGCGCTCCACCAGCATACCATCATACCCACTGCTCTGATACTCACGCCACTAGCAGGCCTGCACCGCAGCCCTTGCTGCAGCTCGACGAGCCTTCGCCCACGCGGCGGCCACACATGCCGCAGCACAGGGCTAAGTAGATGAGAAGAACGATAAAGGCCACCACGGCACCGAGGCCAAACCCAGCGTTCAGGCTGAAACAACCGGACGACGAGCTGTGAGCACGACAGCTGCAGCGGCAAGCCGACTGCAATAGCATGCGAGAATGCTGTAGTGGGCAGGCGGTAGCAGAAGCAGCCAGGCAGCAACAGCCAGACAGCAGCAACAGCAGACAGGCAGCAGCAGATAGGCAGCCGACATTGCTGAAGGCACACTCACACAAAATTGGAAAAGTTGCTGATCGCATCTGATGTCGACGTTTCCAAGTGCACCTTCGACTTCAGCTAAAGCACGAGAGATGAAATGCGGGTGCCACTGCTGACTGCCACACGGCATGAAAAAAGAGGCAGCGATGCTCGGCAGACTGTGGCAGAGTGCAATGCAGGCAGAGATCAAAGGAGCAAAAAGAGTAGCACTAGCACACACCCATTCCCCAGCCGGCCGGCCGGCGGTGCCCTCGCAAAGCGCTACCGGCTGGTAGCTGCCCATCCCGGAGGCCCAGGCAGCTGCAACGAACTCGGCCCAAGTGCAGGGAGAGCATCATTTAGCTTAAACAAAAAGGCAGCTGCAAAGGAGTTGTATAAAATAATAATAATAATAATAATAATAAGTGATAGCATGCTCATTAAACAACAAGAATAACATGGTTAGGGGTGGCATGCACAGGGTCAGCATGCGCGTAGCAGACGCACAGTATCAGCACCTATAAGCACATAAGAGGACGAATCACAGGGACCCATTAAATGCTGTGATAAATAGTCGCTCAAAGTTGAGAGGCCAAAGCACGAAGTGACGCACCATTACATTGCGGCACATTCGCGAGTTAATGCTGCATAAAGTAATCCTGTCGTGCAGGATTATCGAGGAAGCGCACCTCGAGAAGAACGCGCCGGTGTCATGGTTCTGCACCGTTTAAACAGACTTATGGACAAGCATGGGTACATCGATATAGTAAAAATGGTGAGATTCGAAGTGTTGGAACCTGACCTTAATACCACAAGAGCATATGCAGGATAGAGTTGAGCTCACTGTCTGAGGATCGACTTGTTGGATATCTGGCCATCACTACCAGCGACCTCACTTAAGACTGCTATCCTGTACCAGCTGATCGGACTGACGGTCTCCTGCCTGCAGTCCCAAATGATTGGTGGGGACTGGAAACTGCCAAGCACAATCAGGAAGCTCTTGAAGATCTTGACTCCTTCGGTGATCAGGCCTGACTGAAGCTTCAATCAATCAGGAACTTCCCTCAAAGGCATGACGACTTACTCAGCCAATTCCAATCAGGCAACTGCTCACCAACTCGGCAATCCTCCAAGTCGCTCAGGCATGATTTATACAACAAGTTTGCTAGCGGAGCCAAACAAACATGAAGTCCATATTATGTGCTCATAAACTTCAACATGAGGTTTCCATTCAGTAGTGCTACACGTGGCAGCAAGAGATTATAATAAGACATCTACATAGTGCCCTAAGAGCACTAAATATCTTTTTAGGCACATTATGTATGTGTGCTGTAAAGGAACCCCAAGTATGGAAAATTCTTGTTTTAAATGCAGGAAGTTCACTTGAATGGAATATAATCAATTTTTCTAGTTAGGTCTTATATACAGTAGGTACCAGGGATTTCTGCCAATAGGTTTAACTTTGACCTTAATGGTGATTATCAGTGTCAAGGGAATAGATTGTGGCAGGCCCTTTTGTCTCATTGCAACTACTATGCATGGTCGGCTCCCTTATACTCATACCTAGTGCTGGGAGGTGTCATATTGTTTATTTGGCATGTGGAAGAACAGCCAAACTCGGATGTTAATTCGAACCAAGCAGACGCTTGTCACCTCTTATTGCCAGTGGATAAGTTGTTGCTATGGTGGCATGATGGTGCTACTGAATTTGGAGGCTTAGCAAGCCGACTGGTAGTCGTTAAAGACTGTACCTGTTATTGGGCTGCCCCTCGACCCTACTCCTGTAGTAGAAACACAATTCCTTCAGCATTGCAACATTTAGGACTCGTCTCACTGTGGTGTTTCATACAGCAGTATTTTCGAAGATGGCATCACAAGACAGATGGCAGCAGCGATGCCCGGCTTTTTTGCATGCGAATCGTCTGCTAGAGTAGTTCAATCGAATACAATTTTGAAAATCTAATGGATGCTCCCTAATTTTGTTTTACATTCAGTAGGATATGTCTATGGGTAAAATGATGGAGGGAGAGAAGCAGGGATTTCCAATGCCGCATGCTGTGCACCCCCCCCCCCGACACGTGTGTGCGACGTGCACGGTACCTGAGCGCAGAGGCCCTCGACCCTGGAAACAGGGTCGGCCCAGCCTCAACATGGGCACATGCGCGACGATGTCTAAAGAGTCTTTCCTGCCACATCTCACTGGCCGGCCCAGGCGTCCTGGCGGTGTCAACCGACCTCGACGAGATGGCACACTCGTTCGTGTCGCTCGTTGCCATATCCAAACTGCAGGAGTTCGCCAAGTTGGCTTTCGGGAGTTTGCCAGGTTGGCTGCAGGCCGGGCTTGGGTGGCCCAGCCTGCCCAGGGCAGGGTCAGCCGTTGTCTGGCCACGGACAGGTCTCGGGCTGTCGTTCCGGGCCTGGCGGTTCGTCCACTATGCGCACTTGGATGTGATACCGGTGGGCGCCACTAAGAGCCGGTCATACCCTGGAACCTCTACCTTTGCCGCACTGAGGCTGAGACCCTCTGCCACGTTCTAAGCTACTGCCGGCCGATGCTGCAAGCAATAACGGCTCACCTCAACCTGGTTCGGGGTCGCCTAATCGGGGCTCTTCCGGCCACTGCACTCTCCTGCCTCTCGGCAGGTTGCGCCTTTCACCTCGCGGGGTCTGGCTCTCAAGCCGGACCTAATCACTGACAATGGCACCAACGCAGTCATAGTCGACCTAACGGTGCCGTGTGACGGCAGCAAGGATGCCCTGGTGGTGGTGGCTCGGAAAAAGGTGGATAAGTACGTAGTCCGGTCTTTCCTGACTGCTGGCTACCGGTCGGCAATGGTGAGGCCTTCGTTATCGGTGCTCTGAGTGGCTGGTGGCCATATAAGGAAACCTGCCTGGCAGACCTCGGCATTGCTCGAAAGGAACACACGGCATTGCGGCGGTTTTTGGGTCCCCCCCCCCCCAGGGCAGGGCAGGCAGGGCTCCTTCGGCTAAGGTACCATCATTTGTTCTAATATTTTAATATACAGGTTCATACATACACACACACATTATATATACATATAAATATACATATATGTGTGTGTGTGTGTGTTTGTGTGTGTGTTTATGTACGAACAAAGTGTACTTTACTCAGTCATTCGTTGGTCAAGAAAAGGGGAATTCAGGGCTCAAATACACTTGTTTGGGGGTCATTACCTTTGGCAGCAAGATGACGAACCTATGCAAACTGCCTGGAAATTGAAGTACTTTTTGAAGAGTCCTTATTTGGTACTGGTTCAGTGGCTCAGCCAGCCGTCTGATTTGAACCCTATAAAACTACCACGGAGCGATATCGATTGGGAGCACAGGGGGGGTGTTCAGCCTACACCGGTAGCCAATCTTTTCAGTAAAACTCGGGCTCTTCGAAATGTGTTGCAGTAGAAAAGACAGCACAGAGCTGGTGGCCTCTATTCCTCTCCAGATATGGGAGGTCACTAAGAATCGTCGTAGGACGATGCCACACTAAGCGAATACACACACACACCAACAGAATATGCGTTTGTTATTGGGATGTCAGTAAATATTTTCCAGTGCTTCGCATAACTTTAATAAGACTGGAATCCTGGAAAACCCTCTTATTACCCGAGCAAATTTACAGCCACAGCAGTGGCGGCCCTATTGAGAGGATTTTGTGTGGCGTGTGGGTATACATACAGTATACATACTATGTATATAACGAAATGCTGTTGCTGTTCTTCCCCTCCTTTCTTGGGTCAATCTTGTGTATGTACTACTCAATGTAACTAGGCTCATTATATTTCTTGACCATTGCCTAGTGAATGGCTTTTCGACAGCTTTGCACCTCGTACGATCAAAATCGTTTATGTATGCTGATATGAGTGTGTGCTGCATTAATAGCCATTGGCCACCACCAGGTGGCTTCACCACACAGCAGCTGGAAAAAGACTTATGAGAATAAGTCAATCGGCACATGCAAGTGCCAGCACATTGTTGTAGGTAAGTCTGTTGTGCACTAGCAATGCTCTTGCACGAATATGTGTATACAGTCATGGATGATGGCTTAAATCTACAAAATTCGCTAAATAGCCGTTAACTGCTACGATGCTGGTTGAGTAGGATCAACTAATCCTCTTTGCATACTCGTTGGCAATTTTCGTCTGCCTGACAGATTGAACTAGAGACACGAGTCAACCTCGGACTTTCTGCTGAAGCAAGAGGGGGTGAGTTGCAAAGTGCCTAAATAGAGCAGAAGTTCTCCTATGGTGCTATGCAAAGGAAATTATAACTATTATTTTATTTAATGGCATTTTAATATACTGCAATGGAAACATATCGATTTGTTAGTGATAGCATGCAAAGTATCAATATTAATAAGTACACAGAGGATAATTCACAATGACCAAACAAATGCTGTGAGGAAAAGGCAAGTTATCAGCTTCTTTTTAAATGTCAAGTCAAGGAGAATGTCTAGAGGTCAGCCGGTAGTGAGTTCCAGGCTTTGGAAGCATGTGAATTTAAGGTACGTTCTTCAAAGAATTTGAGGGTGGTTAGAGCCACAGCTAAACGATTAGAGTCAAAAGAGCAAATAGCACGATACCTAGCCTGGATGAGAAGTAGTTCTGATAAGTACGCTGGAGCAAGAGAATAAAAAGATCCAAACAGTGACTGACAGAATCTTAAAGCTGATGCACTGCTTGATGGATATCCATAGCAGGTCGGCGAGAAGTAGTGAAATATGGCAGTAGCAACATTTACGACAGGCAAGCTTAGCATTTGAGTTTTGCACCTATAAGCATCTTATTGCACACGGAGGAAGACCTGCATGTATCGAGTTACAGACGACAAGATGGAACGGCACAAGTGGACATATCAGCTTGGCTGTGGTATACTTATCTAAGCAGGCCCAAGTTTTTGGAAGGATGCATAGGTTATTAGGCAGGCTCGACTGCCGAACTGATGCACTCATTTATTAGAAGGTCACTTTGGAACTGGACACCCAAATTAAGTGCAGATGGTACTAGGTATTCAGGCCAAATTCATTTTGAGGGTTAAGTGGAGCCCATTTTGAGGGTTAGGCTTTCCCATTTCGGAGTAACATTGGATTTTCCCAAAACTGGTAATTTGGCATTATCTTCTTTCAATTTGAGAAAGCTTGCTGCCATCCAAGAGCAAATATCAGCAATACGTGGTGACAGGGTGTGGAGAGAGTTTGACCCCCTTGAAGGCAGTAAGGGATCAAAGCATTGATACTGCTGCGCATTATCTGCATAAAAAGGAAAGCCACGATGGTGCTTGGCAAGACAATACGTTGTGAATTCAAGAGGACCAACCACACATCCCCGGGATACCCAATACTTTGACGACTCCCCGAATGACTTGCAGTTTGATATAAATCCTCTGAAGTTTCCTATCTAAATCATTGCAAACCAGTGCAGAGCCGGTGATGATCAGTCTAGATAATAAGCTCTCAAGAATACACATGATTAATAGTATCAAACGCTGCAGGGAGATCTAGAAAAGAGACTACCTAAGTCAGCATTCCTGAGAAGGTCGTTCTGCTAGAGTTACTTTCTTGATTAATGAGTGGAGTGCCGATAGCTTTCTGAATGTGGGACAAGAATTGATGTTAATGACATATTATTATGTCAGTTATGCTAATGGGATGCACAACCTCCAACCGACTAGCTGATCGACTGGACAGTACAACCACTGAATCAGATAGGCACTTTTTGCCACAGTACAGCAACGAACTAGGCAGCTCTGAGCAGATGCTGCTGCTGCTGCTGCTACTGCTTGTTCGGTACACCTGCCTGCCGGCAGTCACCCACGCCTTGCCTTGCCTTCCGTAAGCAACCTCATCTGCAGATCTTACCGGCAAAGAGGGCAATACGGGTTTGCATAAGGGTATCATTACGCTAGCAGCTTAGTCTTTACGTGCCGACCGAAGTGCAGCCTTCTCACTAGTCTCTTAACTTGTTCGGCAACATGCTCCCCGTTGCACGAATGCAAAGCAACAAGACTTAGCGCAAGCTGGTCGTGACGCGACGAATAGTAGAAAATGTACGTAGACAGCAGCTCGGCATCATAGCTGTTGCAAATACACATAACGTGTGCACATTATGCCGAATGACATTGCACCGAATGACATTGCGCACAACGAAACTCACACTCTCAATCTCCATCTCCAGGCTTTTCGAAAAGTTCTGCAGCAAATTCTGCTGGCCCAAAATAATGGCGGCTGCACCTGTGAACAGCCGTCGAAGGAGCGCCTAAGTCATATGCAAACGGTGGTAAGCCAGCAGAAAAACAGGCTACTCAGCAGCTCAAAGGCATCGATGCAGGGCAACCACGGAGGTGACGCCAGTTGCCGGCAACGTTCACTAATCAGTGCACCTGCACGGGCAAAGCACACAAAAGAAGTTTGAAAGCTAAGCAGCTGAACATTTAGCCTTCCGTCAACCCTACTGAGGGGCCCCACAGCTGGCCATCTCTGTAAGCTCGTTGTAAGGCGTTGGCGGGCCGGCGTTGGCGGGCCGGCGTTGGCGGGCCGGCGTTGGCGGGCCGGCGTTGGCGGGCCGGCGTTGGCGGGCCGGCGTTGGCGGGCCGGCGTTGGCTGGCCTGCGTTGGCGGGGCCGGCGTTGGCGGGCCGGCGGGCGGGCGGCGGCGTTGGCGGGCCGGGCCGGCGTTGGCGGCCGGCCGGCGTTGGCGGGCCGGCGTTGGCGGGCCGGCGTTGGCGGGCCGGCGTTGGCGGGCCGGCGTTGGCGGGCCGGCGTTGGCGGGCCGGCGTTGGCGGGCCGGCGTTGGCGGGCCGGCGCGGGCCCGCGTTGGTTGGCGGGCCGGCGGGCGGGCGGCGTTGGCGGGCGGGCGGCCGGCGTTGGCGGGCCGGCGTTGGCGGGCCGGCGGCGTTGGCGGGCCGGCGTTGGCGGGCCGGCGTTGGCGGGCGGGCGTTGGCGGCCGGCGGGCCGCGGCGTTGGCGGGCCGGCGTTGGCGTTGCGTTGGCGGGCCGGCGTTGGTTGGCGGGCGGCGGCGTTGGCGGGCCGGCGTTGGCGGGCCGGCGTTGGCGGGCCGGCGTTGGCGGGCCGGCGTTGGCGGGCCGGCGTTGGCGGGCCGGCGTTGGCGGGCCAGCGCACGAAAGCAAAGAAACTTTCTCCATGCGGTACTTACTTGCTTTGGCTGAGTTGGTGCTAGTCGAGATGCTGCTGTTCAGAACTTCGTAAATATCTTGCACCTACAAAGGGGGACCTAGACTTTGGCCGTGGGACAAATAAAAAATATATGTCCTAAATTAAGCCCTGAAATAACTTTAGCTCTATTATTCAAGTGTTTTATATCGCACGACCTTGGTCGCCGAATGTGACATCTAACCCCTGGGTGAAACCAGGGTAGTCACAAAAGATGTGCCATCTTCGAACGCTTGACCAAGTACTTGCAGAAGAGACACCTGCCTTCGGTGGAGGTTACTGGCAGGCGACAACCGTGTGTTGTCAGCTGAGGTTGTGTATTGCTGGGTGTCTGCTTGAGCAGTGCTGAAGTAAAGAGTGAGCCTCTACCGAAAGCTGCCTGTAGCGTTGTAGCTTTTCTTCCCAGCGAGAGAGATGCTTGGACAATATTAGTGTTAATAATAATAATATTAACAGTAATAACATATAAAGAGATCATAACCTCCTTAACACTTCTGACAAAGATGCATCTAACAAGAATGGCAGCAAAGGAGTGTCCGAAAGGCTGTGACCACGTATGGGGACGTAGGGGGTAAGCGCCAAGTATTGATGCATGCGTGGTGAGCAGGACGAGCAGTCACTTACCCTTTGCAGAACAGAGCGAGCGTTGCTGATGGTACCGTCCTGAAGAAGGCTGAGGTTAAACTATAACGGACCACATGCTGCAATTGCACGGGGCTCGGAGGAGGGCTGTAGGTCGTGATCAAATTCGCAATACCATAGGGCACGACCGAATTAGTGAATCGAATCCTGCTCAAGCAGGTGTGTCCTGCAGTGCAGTGCCAGCCTCCGGTTCGTTACGGCTCGTTCGTTACGGCTCGCGAAGCCACGACAAATACCTGTGAGTAGTTTGCATTTATGAAGACGTTGCAGCTCATGCTGCTGCTGCAGCACAGAGTCAGTTGTGAAAGATTGACGGACACCTGGGCGGTCTTGATTCGAGCAAGCAGAGACGACAGGTTGGCAATGCCACTTTCAGAATTGTTGAGCACTGCAAACAACAGCAGCTGCTCTGAAGAAGCCGGCCGGTGTGCATACGTATGATGTTCCATCTGATCGGCAGGAAACGGCGCCACGCCGCAGCAACTGCTGATAGCACAGGTTGCTACAGCTGCTGCTGCAACTGCCGGGACTAGCTCCTTCTTTCCATCTCCCTCCCCTCTCTTTCTCTCTCTCTCTCTCTCTCTCCTCTCTGTCTCTCTCTTGCTTTCTCTCTCACTCTCGCTCTAACTCTCTCCCTCTCACTCTCTTTTTTCTCTCTTTCTGTCTCTTTCTGTCTTTCTTCTCTCTCCTTTCTCCTTCTCTCTCACTGTCTCTCTTTACCTCTCTGTCTCTCCGTCACTCTCTCTCCCACTCCTTCTCTCCCTCAGCCTCTCCCCTTCCTTCCCTGCTTCTCTCCCTCTCTCTCCCTCCATCATTTTACCCATAGACATATCTACATACATATACATATCTACATATACATATACATATCTACATATACATATACATAGACATATCTACATACATCTACATACATATACACATCTACATACATATACATACATATACATAGACATATAGACATACTCTAGCAGACGATTCGCATGCAAAAAAGCCGGGCATCGCTGCTGCCATCTGTCTTGTGATGCCATCTTCGAAAATACTGCTGTATGAAACACCACAGTGAGACGAGTCCTAAATGTTGCAATGCTGAAGGAATTGTGTTTCTACTACAGGAGTAGGGTCGAGGGGCAGCCCAATAACAGGTACAGTCTTTAACGACTACCAGTCGGCTTGCTAAGCCTCCAAATTCAGTAGCACCATCATGCCACCATAGCAACAACTTATCCACTGGCAATAAGAGGTGACAAGCGTCTGCTTGGTTCGAATTAACATCCGAGTTTGGCTGTTCTTCCACATGCCAAATAAACAATATGACACCTCCCAGCACTAGGTATGAGTATAAGGGAGCCGACCATGCATAGTAGTTGCAATGAGACAAAAGGGCCTGCCACAATCTATTCCCTTGACACTGATAATCACCATTAAGGTCAAAGTTAAACCTATTGGCAGAAATCCCTGGTACCTACTGTATATAAGACCTAACTAGAAAAATTGATTATATTCCATTCAAGTGAACTTCCTGCATTTAAAACAAGAATTTTCCATACTTGGGGTTCCTTTACAGCACACATACATAATGTGCCTAAAAAGATATTTAGTGCTCTTAGGGCACTATGTAGATGTCTTATTATAATCTCTTGCTGCCACGTGTAGCACTACTGAATGGAAACCTCATGTTGAAGTTTATGAGCACATAATATGGACTTCATGTTTGTTTGGCTCCGCTAGCACACTTGTTATATAAATCAACAGCCGCTTGGTTGGAGCATATGCAGAACTGCTATCCAGCAAGGCTGGCAGGTAACACTAAAAAGACATGACAAAACAGGATCTGCTAAACACTACTTACTGGTCTCCATCGTCGTCACGAAGTCTGGGGGTACATTGCTCAGATTTCGGAACACGGATGCTCCACTTGCATCTGCAAACAGCACGGTACAGTTGGATGGTGTATCATTGACAGATAGTGACAATTTGGCCTATCTGACATAGTGTGATGTCTATCGAACGAGCTGTATGAGTAAGTAATTCCCATCTAGCTCGGTAGTGCTTCCGATGCGTTCTGATCAATATGATCAATATGCAAAAGCACGAAACACAATCTGGCATACCACAATGCACAGATACTACGATCAAGGATATTAATAATACATTTGTATAGCACCCTCAGAGAACAGAATCTATCTCTAGGCACTTTACAGATGCTTCATATAAAGCATTACCCAATAATGTGATATGCAGTGTAATGACTGCTCATGGAGAATGCATCAGCAAGCCTCTGTAGTCGATGCACATCTTGGCAGCATGTCTTGCAGACGACAGCCCTTTCTCCCACCCCCACGGGAGACCTACCGACCACGAGCAGAGCTAAATGTGTCGAGCTCACGTGATACAAACGAAGCTGCAATGGGCGATGGGAAATCCAAACGTGCCACTGACAGGTGCAGCTCGTCTGCTTTTAGTGTACATTCACAAGCAAGAGTTCGCAAGCAAATGCATTGAATCCCATCCTCACTGCCTATTGGTCGACCACTGAGCAGAATCGCCAATGTAAGACACAAAGCCTGCAAGCAGCAACAGCAGCACGTGGGAGGACCGTGGTGGCATCAGACTGTGGTAGCAACAATCTACCCAAATGATTCGAAAGCCTCTGCTGGCTGACAGAAAACGTTTCTGCTAAATCATCCGAACCAACTGAAGAGTCACTTAACTCAGGCTTTCAATGCTTCATTGGATAAAGAATTATCCCAAAGCTATTCAAATCGACCATCGTTCGACCGATAATAGAAAGGCGTGCATTGGATTCAACGGTCCAAGCTTGTTATCGCCCAGTCTCAGAGAGGGGGGGGGCAGCAAAGAGGCAGCAGTCGTCCCTCAAGATCAAAGAGCGGCCCACCAACACCTGCTAGGCCTTCAGCTGACTAGGCCATCCTGCCAGCTTGCCTCCTGGGCGCCGTGCTGCCTAGTAGTAATCATGTCAAAGGCAAGCTTGCTGTAGTAGCATTCCAATCAATCAGAACCGATCAGTGTGGTAACCTCCTGAGCAAAAACAAAGCAGCAGAGCTTTCGCTGAGGCAGGGCAGCAAGCAGCACGAGGAACTGCTGTCATGGCAGCCGCCCACTCACCCACTGAGCTGTTGACCTTCGTACTGAGTTGCGACAGGATCTGGAGCGGTAGCTACAGCGATGTTGCCAAAAAAATAGAGCAGCCTGGGCACGTGGGTGAAGGAAGGGAAGCCGAGGCTGCAGATTAGCTCGCCAGTAAAACAAGAGTGTGGAGCGAGAGGCAGCGAGTCTGAGCTGCACGTGTCTCCGGCTGGACAAATACATTCAGCTTACATTCACGGTCGAACTGACTTCGTCAAACATGTCAGCCACACGCTGGTTGAACTGGCTGATAGCAGACCCTGCATTGTCATTCTGCAGTTGCTTGTTCAGCTCGTTGATGCTGAGGAACGTCTCGACCGCCCCGAAACTACAGCAAGACGGCAACAGATTCGACATGCGTACGTAATAAAAACAATAATAATAACTACAGCACACTGCCTGTGGACTCGCTTCGATGAGTCATAGCTGACAACGATGTGACATCTTGCCGCATGAGGGAAGTGTGCAATCTTGGAAGTGCACCGTCTTGCCAAGTGACGGATGGAAAGACACGCTTTCTTGCTTTAATTAATAAATAGGGATAATAATAATACTGGGTTATTCATATAGCATCAGAGAATTAAATCTCTTTCAAGGCAATTTACATAGGCTGTATAGGAAGCATGTCCATATTGTCAGTTGGCCGGTGGGTGATTTTGCACTGGTACAATTACATACATGTGTGAGCAGCCAAACTCCCCAGAGGACCGGAAAGGTAGCAAGGCAGCTCATTCCAATCTGTAGAAAGCCCCGTCGGAGCCAGTAGGTAAGACAGAGTATGAACTGGTCAGCTGTTCTCCTAGCAGAACCTTTCACCAAAAGATGCTGGTGTCTCGATGTGTCCAGAGGGCCCGGCGACTACAAGTGCCGAATTAAGGCTGGCCAGCACTGCCAACTTGTATTTTTTTGTATCTCCGTCTGTAACTCCACAAAGTCATAAAAAACGATGTGGGTGTTACGCAGGAGAGTTTTGTATAGCGCACTCACAGCCTAAGCGGCTTTCGGTACGCATTCGGTACCCAACAGACTTCGTCTCACGCAACATAGAGAAAGTGGGAACCATTGCAGAGTCAGGAGAGCAGTTGAGATAGTGAGTAGCATAGAAGTAGCAGCTCAGGACAGCTGAAAAAGATGTGCCATAGTCGGCAGTTGGAGAGTAGTTGTCGTTGCGCAAGAATTGTGGAAGCGAGTTCCACAGTCTAGGACCTGCAGAGCTAAAGCTTCTGTCGCCAACTGTCTTTAAGTGGAGGAATGGGACAGCTAATTTATTGTCCACACAGGACCTGAGGATGCAAACAGGCTGAAACTGATGCAGCAGTTCAGCTAGGTACGAAGGAGCCAAGCCGTGGCGGGCCTTGTGGGTCAGCGTGAGAACTTTGCTCTGTATTCTTTGCTCAACTGGCAACCATCCTAGCTCTTTCAGCAAAGGTGACACGTGCTCAAACCGATGGGACTTGAAGACCAGCCTTGCAGCCATATTCATAGTCCGCTGTAGTGGCATAATAGCTTTCTTTGGCAGCCCAGCCAAAAGGGAATTACAATAATCAAGCCGAGACAGAACTAAGGAGCTAGTTAAATTTTATTTTTTACAAGCCACTGTGGGAGACAGCTCCTATTGGGACCTAAGGAGTAACAACAGGAGCAAGGCATCCGTCTGACTGGTGGCAAGGGAACAAGAGGGCATGCCCAGTCCGAAACCCAGCTAGTGAGGGGAGCAGCAGCAAGGTCGACCGGAGCTGCTCTTTCTCCTCCAGCCATGCCAGAACCAGCAGACAGTAAGTGTGGTGACACGCTAGCACATGAACCTGTCACGCCCCCTTCTAGGCCGGCGCCTCTGAAGGAGGCTGGCTGGAAAGGACCTGCAGTCATTGTGACCTTCAACTATCTCGGTGAGGCAGGCGATGAAAGTTAAGGTTAGAGGAGGGGGCTCGAAAATTAAGGTTAGGATGCTGGCCAGCCGGCATTCGGCAGCCCCCACGCCCCGAGCAGCTGCTGCTCCTCTCACACGAGAGGAGCAGGGTGGTGGCACCGATGGCGTCCGGCACTTGCAGCGAGTGTTGGATGTCAGCATCGTCAGCTCTTTGGCGAGCGGGCTGCTACTCACAGCTCGTATGCCGGAGACGGAAACAATGCCAGCCAGCCAGCCAGGAACATAAGAGATCTCACACACTCCAGCACATTTGTCCGCTCCATGCTCACTAGTAAGGCAGTACATGTGTGCTTGCTTGCTATGCATTCCACCGACGTCGTCCTTCCTGAGTGATACCGGATACCTGCATACTTGGAAAGCCACAGCTGGACGTGAAGTCGAATGGCGTCAAGAAGGATCCGTGGCAACAAGCAGCCATCGGTGGCCAACCAAACGCATCTGGCATAACGAGGACTGCGTAAGGAGAGCGCTGCTACATTAGTGAGACCAGTCGAGGCAACGGTGGCCAGTGACCACCTCGGGGACTGAGAGCCCCTGCGGCACCGAGGCAGCACACGGACGAGTAGCACACAGGTCGGCGCAAACGCCGTGACAGCGAGTTCTAACACTCTGAGCATCTGAACAAAGCACCCGATCTGTCAAGCAAGAGAAACTAACAGCAGCCACAGCATGCTGCTCGGTAAGACATCAGGTCACAAATGACACACCATATCGGCCGCCAAACGCATAGAGAGGAAGGAGCCGAGAAACTTGTGAAACAGCCTTAAAAATCGGGGCAGAAAATTGCACGTGCACACGCATTCCTGCCGTCCGAGCTCTACGACCCACTGATTCCTGCTAAAATGTATTGGGCAGTCTGGCCCGTGGCAGCCGGGAAAGAGTTGGTAAGACCTAGCCCTCGCTGAGCCAAGCCCTCGAGTGGCAGTCAAACCCTGTCCGCCCGAACCTCTACTCCACCTGCACCTGAGCTCCATCCGCAGTCTAAGCCGCTGCCTGAACAACCGAGCTACCGAGAGGACTGACACTTTTCGCAAAGCAGGCTCGGGTGATGTCAGAAAGATTTCAAACGACAGTGCGAGTTTTGCACTGTGAATCTCATACTGCTCAGGCTGAGCTTGCGCCAACGATTTTCACTTTTTCCCTTGCGCCAAAAACCTGTCGCAAAGCCATAGCTGACGGCTTGCAGCAATAGACCACTGCAGCTCGATCTGCTTCCGGCACACGTCGGCACCTGAATAGAGATTAAGTTACCTATAACATGTATCATTATTATATTCATTATAATTATAATTGTAATTATTTTATTATTATATCCGTTATAATTATATTTGTATAGACTTCCACAGATCGATAGCTGCCGTCTTGTTCGAACCAAATATGCTGCCGATTCAGTTCAGACTACCAGCCGGCAGGCATCGACGGAAAGCCAGGAGCTGTATATTATCTAGTCCATTCCCGTGCACTTTATACAAACGTGTGCACACACGTCTGCATGGATATATCCACTTGAGCATACGTTTTAGATGCACTTGTGCTTCTATTTGTATGTATTATCGACTCATGCCAACGCGCTTGCGCACTCGCACTGTTCTCCAGCACTGCGGGAGGGAGAGATGCGCGCGTAATGAGTTCCATAATGTCTACGTCACTCACAGCATCAGCGTCGTCAGCACGAGGAGCAGGAAGCTGCACGTGACTCGCTTGCACGTGGCACTGGGCGGATCCATGTACGGCGCCTTGCCTCCGCATCTGTTGCATAGCCGACAGCAGCAGCAGCACAGTCCCATGATTGGCATGATGACGCAGAACAGAATCCCTATGATGATGCAGGCTGCGATCGGGGCCACGGCGGCCAGTATTGCCTGGAAGAAATGCGTTAACAGCACAGTTCAATTAACATGGCTAAGCAGTCCTGCGAGGCACGACGTTTCCTGCACAAGATTTGGCATAGCCGTCAGACAGATGAGAGGATTAAACGCTGCCGAAGGCAAAAGCGTGGCAGCATCAAGCAAGCCTCCGATAAGAGGCGCTAGCCCACCAAAGGTGTGGCTACAGGTCTACTTGCAGTCTGAATGCTGAACGAAAGCACTAGGGTTGGGGCTGGAGAAAAACGGGACGGACGGATGAACGGACAGGCATGTTACATGCTGAGCTGCAGGTACACCCACGAGCCGAGCAGTGCTGCATTGTGTATCCAGCAGGAGCTAGCTTGCTCAATCAGTGCAGGTATATCATATGCATCGCAAGACAGCAAGCTGACTCTGGGTCATCGCCCAGCGAACTGCTTTACACAATAATGCGCAGCTCAACTGAGTGTATCATGCTGAGTAGATGCCATGCAAGCTTCCAGCCAGCCAAAGCCCTCAGGGGTCTTTTTTATAATCTTCCTAGCATGCATTGCACAGTGTGCATCAAACGGAGGTGCAGCAGCAACCGAGGCTGCATATGCATGCAGCTGCTGTCTCAGAGCCTCGAGTGCTGGCCGAGCACGTGACCACATGTCACGATTAGAACCCTGCTCGGCTTGATTCCACTATGAGCCAAGAGAGAAGGGACAAATGAAAAGAAACAGAACCGCTGCTACCACGACTTCGGAGTCCAGCTTAAGCTCTCTGGTCCTGGCAAAAGAGTCCAATGTTCGCACACCTCTGTACTTCTACGCACGAAAAGTCGCTCGACCCAGATGCAGGAGCCAGCCGATACGGCAGAGGGCAGGGCTGTGGCGCAAAGCCTCGCTCAAACCAGCATGAAGCTGTCAAAGCAGCTGGTCAGTGAATACATGCTGGCCAGCTTGCCAAAATCTATGAGGCTATGGAGCTGCTACCTCGCTGAGTCCAGCCGGATCTACTTGCTAACTATCCACGAGCCCAGATACGGGAGCTGATACAGTCAGCAGCATACCGAAGTGGCCAGCTACTTTGGAGAGTGGCTCGACAGTGTTCGCTCGATTTATGTGACTTGCTCGATTTCGAGAAAGGCATCGTCGGTGACAAAATGGGTCAGAAATAGGGTTCTGCTGGAAGGCATCCAGGTGGTGAATAGTCACGTGACTACGACTATCAACCTGTTTATGTGAGAAGCACCGTTGACTCATCGGCGAATACAGTTACTCATTACGCCACACGCAGCGAACTGAAATTAATCTAGCAATCTAGATCCGCATACATTCACCTTTAGCTCACTCCAACTTTAGACGAAAGTGTCAAGGGCGTCACTAATAATCACATATGCCCAGGCGACTTACTGGAGCCATTGCTCCGGGGACTTGGAAATACTGGACCGAATGAAACAGCCTCAACCACCTCTAGCCAGGCAATCGAGTACAATTGCTTTTCTAATATTGTGCGCCGCCTAATGTTATCAGCAAGCTACTCGGGCAATTTACAGAAGTACAGAAGGACAGGTAAAATGTTTACCTTTTCAACTGTGCTTGCCCATGCAACAGTAGTGCTCTGCAAGCATAAGGCGTACATGCACGAGTGCTTAGGTACAATGCAGACCACCCTTAGCTATAGGGTTCAATTCTTGTGACATGGTTTCCGTTTCGCTAGCCTTTGGTCTTGCAAGTATGTCGATCTTACAAGTAGACACAGTCTTAATATGCTGCATCACAGGACGAAGCATCGCAGGGACTTGCAGGAAGCTAGGCATCAAAGGCTGATGTGGCCGGGCTAGCCTGCCATGAATAAATAAATAGCGGTACGATATGAGAAGCAGGCTATGATAACCACATTTGCATGCTGACCCTGTGCATGTCACCCCTAACCATGTTATTCATTTTGCTTGTTTTTCAAGCATGATTTTACTTACCATTTAATTGCATTTCCCTTTGCAGCAAATGTAAAGCACCTAGGAAGAGATTAAGTTCTCTGAGGGCGCTTTATCAAGTACATTATTGTTATTGTTGTTTATATGATATTTAAAGTGCCTAAAAAAAGATTTTAAGTATTCTAATGGTGCTAAACAAATGTAACATTGTTATTACCACATCACACCACTTCTGTCTGAGCTTTACTGGCTCATTATTAATCGACGAATCGATTCAAGAGCCTCGATTTAGCTTAATACATCACTCCATTCTACCGGCCTACCAATCCAACCTCGTGGCTCTTCTAGTGTGCTCTCACACTACCTGCTCCTCAGCATCCAGTCTTCTTACTGTACTGTGCACTAAACTATTATCTGCTGGCGATCGAGCCATCAGCTCGTATGAACCAAAGACCTGGATATTGCTTCTGGCCACGGTCATTACCTGCAATGGCTTTGCATCTTTTAAGTTTCAACTAAAGACATTTCTTTTGGTCAAATTTCCTTCGCCCCTGTGAACGTCTGTTTCTTGTGTGCTTTTCGTGCATCATTCATTGCACTGAGAGCTCAATGGCTCTAAATGGCTGATCATCATCATTCCTGCCATCTCAGGCCGGAAGATCGCAGCAGCCGCCTAAGGCGGCTCGTCGTCATATGCACTGGGCTACATGAGCTAATGTCATATAGCAGGCGGTTTTGTAACTGAGCTTATCGCACAACGAGGAAAAATAATTGCAGGTGCCAAGTTTTATCGTGATTAGTGCAGGTTTAGAGCACATGTTCTAGTAAATTACAAGGTGGGCTTGAGGGACCAGTTAGCAACGAGGCCATTCTGTGGTACCAGCTACCGGAGGCATACCCCTTTAGTACAATCGTTCTTCATGCACTTAATTTTTTCGTGAACACAGCCAAATAATTAAGTCCAGAGCTCAAGTGGATCCAACGATCAAGTGGACTGGTGACACCAACAGGATAGAGTACCTACTATCCTCCTGGTCAATAACAAACCGAGTACAAGAGGTAGCTTCACTCCAATTCTACATCTTGTGACAGCTTCGACTGGTTCATAGTCGTTGCCAGAAGCAGCAGCAGTACTGCACACTGTCCTCAGCCTTGCACGTCACGAGTATAGCCACTGGCATGGCTGGCTGGCCCCCATGAGTGAAACTGAAGACCAAGCCATAGCAAGAGTGGGGGGCCGCTACTGGCCAGCTGCATTTTCGGTGCTTGAGGTTGCATCCTCCACTCAAATATAGGCAATGTAATAGCCACTGCCTTCATCGAGGTGCTGTAGGACCAAGAGGAAATGTCAAGAAAATAATGACAAAATAGGCCCAGCAATCGCATAATTGTTCAGGATACCTTCAAAAGA
Source organism: Cristatella mucedo (assembly GCA_009760855.2). Classification (NCBI taxonomy): domain Eukaryota; kingdom Metazoa; phylum Bryozoa; class Phylactolaemata; family Cristatellidae; genus Cristatella; species Cristatella mucedo. Next base: position 911,439 of record WPIO01000136.1, on the reverse strand, counting down.
CAAACTGATTTGAAATAGGATTTATAGTTTTGACGATCTCCACATAAAAAGAAAGGAATAGAAAACGATTGGGTAAACCACGTCTAACCCGAATGCAATCCGGAGGCAACATATTTAAAACAAATTATTACCAATCTCTACATCATATATGATTTGAGTCACAAAATGTTGAACTTTCGTACATCAAGTACATGTTTGCAGCTTGATGAGGTACATGCTTGTGACTATTAAACAGCTTAATTTACCGTATCGACCCTTGCAGGCATGCTTCATACTCAGGCGAGGCTTGGCTGGGGGGGGGGGGTTATTTTTGAGAGTCTAGGCCTGGGCAGCCGAAGCCGACGGCTGAGGACTTTGATATGAACTGGGGCAGGACTTGCACACCGCTCAGATTAAAAGGCATCCCAGTGTGAGATGATGCTTCGCAGGTTAGATCTAGTATCTTCGGTACGGTCAGGGCATAGGCAAAATGGGTGATGCAGGTTCTAGTTTCCCATAGACTTCGAGTCCGAGCTGGAAGCTATATTTTGTACAAACCTCAAATCCTTTGGAGACAGTGCCTTTTGCCCGTTCGTATGCTCCCACAGCCTGGAACTCACCCCCGTCACGACATTCCCTGACTTGACATTTAAAAAGAAATTTAAAGCGCACCGATTTATGACAGCATTTAGTGGGTCCCTGTGATTCGTCCTGTATGTGCTTATGCGTGCTGACACTGCTCATCCTGCCACTAACCACACTTGCATGCTGACCCTGTGCCTGTCACCCCTAACCATGTCATTCTTGTTGTTTACCAAGCATGATACCGCTCACCACATTTGTTGCTCACCATTCGATCGTGTTTCCTTTGCAGCAAATGTAAATCGCCTAGAAATAGATTGAGTTCTCTGAGGGCGCTTTATCAAGTGTATCATTATTATCATAGCCTTTCGCATTGTAAAATTCATAACTCGGCCAATACTTGATGGGTCAACACGAAATATGAAATGTACATTCAGCTTTGGTTGAAAATAACTGCAGGACTTCATTTCCGATTTCGGTTAGATTTGTTTAGCTGTGTATTTCATCAAACGTCCTTGAACTGGATCGCTTGTAGTCATGGACATGTATAGCAAAACGCATCCAGCCGAAATTAACTCCTGAAGTCAGTGGCTGAGCCAGAGGGGGCAAAGGGCATTTGCCCCCCCCCCCCTACAGACCAGCGACCTGTACCACCTCCTATTGCCAAAGCTCCCTCCCGACCGTCACCAACGACGAAACTATGTCTTAATTCTACTCGATGAGTAACTGCCTAGTTCTTGTCAACTAAGTGCTAAGATTTTGCATTATAATTTTTCAGCAATGGTGAGTCTGGTCCAGCCTACACATAAATCTAGTGGGTCTTGCCTTTGCATAAAAGAATGCAGGTCTTGTCCCTCCTACAAGCAAAGCTGAACATTAATTCGAAATATCACGTTGATCCATCAAGCATTGGCCGAGTTATGGAATATACAAGCCCCAACGTTACATTGTCAATGAAGCGGGTTAAAGGTCATAACCATGTACCTCAACAAGTGCCAACATGTATATCTCGGCGCACCAAAGTTCAACAAGTTGGGACACAAATAAAATATGGTGCAGAGATCGGTAACATTTTTTTTTAGATATGTTGCTTCCAGTTTACATCTGGGTTAGCTATGGTTTATCTAGTCGTTTTTGCCTTTCTTTTTATGCAGAAATCGCTAAACCCTTAAATCTAATCTATAACAAGCTTGTCTTTTTGAAAGATCTGGACAATTATTCAATTGTTGGGCCAAATTTCTCTGCATTTACTCAACATTTACACATAAGAAGCTCCGAGGCTTGTTCTTTCCAATTACAGATACATATTGCAACCGCATGACCTTAACTATAAATATGGCATGCGGTCTGTACTCGGGAAGGTTTTGAAGGGTATCAGCTGCCTGCTCGAGGAGACATGTGGGGAGTGAGGGCTTATTTCTTTCCCAGCAAATAAAGAGACTAATGTTAAAGATAGTATCGGAGAGACCTCAAACCTTCTTTGGTCCAGAGAGTGTGCATGCATTTCTACTAAAAGGCCAGCCGAGAGGAAGCTTTTGCTAAAAAAAATAAGTCAAGGACTAAAGGTAACGTCAAGAAAATACTGAGAAGATTGGTCAAACAATCGAATATTTGTTTAGGGTACATTTCAAAAGAAAAACATCAAAAACGTTTTGGAGATTTCCAAGCACAAAGGAAACATTACAAAATGATAACGCTAAGGAACAGGATTAGAAAAAAATGGAAAGCCGCGGAGCTGCTCGGTAGCTGAGTCTCGTTGGCAATGCTGCTGCCGAGCTACCCAGCTCTTCCTGCTTCCAGCTCCGACAGACCGACACCAATCGTGTTGGCAGTGACGCTACACGTCAGAAACAGCCCCTCTTCCTGTCAAATCTGGCGTCAGAAGCATCCAGCAACTGCAACACGACCCGGCAACTCGTGCACGAAGGGGCGCTTGATATGCAAAAATTCTTGACCAGGGAAACATGGTTCTGCTCCAGTTTAGTAGAAAAAGAGTGCAGCTATTAAAAGGAGGCTGAACGTGGGATGCTAGCAAAAAATAAAGCATTATCATGAAAAGAGATCAACAGCACACCAACGACCAAGGGAAGAAATGTCAGCTCTTACATCACTAGCCTGCACCAGTGGCACAGCCTGCATTAGCCTGGCTTTGATCCGGCAAGCTTGCCCAGGAGGTATGGTATTTGCTCTTACAGACCGGGGTTGTGGGTTCAAATCGAGCAATGGGCGATCCTTTATTGCCAACTGCAAGTGGTGATGATAGCCGTTAAGGCTCTTGAGCTGCTATCCAAATAAGACTATTAAAACAGCTAATATTTGTTTACCTAGGTACTTTCCTGGGATGGACCTAAAGCAGTGAGCCAGTTTTCAGGTGTGCAGCATTCATAACATGCATTTGCTGCAATTCCTGGTCAATAATGCCTCAAAGGCAGAGATAATCAAAGCTGACTGACATCAAATGCACACATTGCCTGTGTCGCCCCTTTAATGTGCACGAATACGCACATATGGACTTGCACCTGCCAACCGGAAGCAGGCCAGCATATGAAGTTGGACGTTTTTATAATTCTGCTAGCAGAAGCCGGCATTCTGGTAAAAGTGGCAACTACAAGAGCTGTGGGGTCGACATGAAAGTGGTAGCTTCGAGCCTCCGCGGCCTGCAAGAACTGACAACCGATGCTGTGGCCATTCACCAAGGCAAGCCATGTCAAAACCGAAGCTGCAACGATGGGCATCACTGTCTGGGTGTGACGGTCTGGGTGTGACGGTCTGGGTGTGACGGTCTGGGTGTGACGGTCTGGGTGTGACGGTCTGGGTGTGCCGGTCTGGGTGTGACGGGTCTGGGTGTGACGGTCTGGGTGTGACGGTCTGGGTGTGACGGTCTGGGTGTGACGGTCTGGGTGTGACGGTCTGGGTGTGACGGTCTGGGTGTGACGGTCTGGGTGTGACGGTCTGGGTCTGGGTGTGACGGTCTGGGTGTGACGGTCTGGGTGTGACGGTCTGGGTGTGACGGTCTGGGTGTGACGGTCTGGGTGTGACGGTCTGGGTGTGACGGTCTGGGTGTGACGGTCTGGGTGTGACGGTCTGGGTGTGACGGTCTGGGTGTGACGGTCTGGGTGTGACGGTCTGGGTGTGACGGTCTGGGTGTGACGGTCTGGGGGTGACGGTCTGGGTGTGGCGGGGTGGGTGTGACGGTCTGGGTGTGACGGTCTGGGTGTGACGGTCTGGGTGTGACGGTCTGGGTGTGACGGTCTGGGTGTGACGGTCTGGGTGTGACGGTCTGGGTGTGACGGTCTGGGTGTGACGGTCTGGGTGTGACGGTCTGGGTGTGACGGTCTGGGTGTGACGGTCTGGGTGTGACGGTCTGGGTGTGACGGTCTGGGTGTGACGGTCTGGGTGTGACGGTCGGTGTGACGGTCTGGGTGTGACGGTCTGGGTGTGACGGTCTGGGTGTGACGGTCTGGGTGTGACGGTCTGGGTGTGACGGTCTGGGTGTGACGGTCTGGGTGTGACGGTCTGGGTGTGACGGTCTGGGTGTGACGGTCTGGGTGTGACGGTCTGGGTGTGTGACGGTCGGGGTGTGTGACTGGGTGTGACGGTCTGGGTGTGACGGTCTGGGTGTGACGGTCTGGGTGTGACGGTCGGGGTGTGACGGTCGGGGTGTGACGGTCGGGGTGTGACGGTCGGGGTGTGACGGTCGGGGTGTGACGGTCGGGGTGTGACGGTCGGGGTAGGTCGGGGTGCGACGGTCGGGGTGTGTGACGGTCTGGTGACGGTCTGGGTGTGACGGTCTGGGTGTGACGGTCTGGGTGGGTCTGTGTGACGGTCTGGGTGTGACGGTCTGGGTGTGACGGTCTGGGTGTGACGGTCTGGGTGTGACGGTCTGGGTGTGACGGTCTGGGTGTGACGGTCTGGGTGTGACGGTCTGGGTGTGACGGTCTGGGTGTGACGGTCTGGGTGTGACGGTCTGGGTGTGACGGTCTGGGTGTGACGGTCTGGGTGTGACGGTCTGGGTGTGACGGTCTGGGTGTGACGGTCTGGGTGTGACGGTCTGGGTGTGACGGTCTGGGTGTGACGGTCTGGGTGTGACGGTCTGGGTGGGGGGGTGTGACGGTCTGGGTGTGACGGTCTGGGTGTGACGGTCTGGGTGTGACGGTCAGGGTGTGACGGTCTGGGTGTGACGGTCTGGTCGTGACGGTCTGGGTGACGGTCTGGGTGTGACGGTCTGGGTGTGACGGTCTGGGTGTGACGGTCTGGGTGTGACGGTCGGGGTGTGACGGTCGGGGTGTGAGGGGGGGGGTGTGTGACGGTCTGGGTGTGACGGTCTGGGTGTGACGGTCTGGGTGTGACGGTCTGGGTGTGACGGTCGGGGTGTGACGGTCGGGGTGTGACGGTCGGGGTGTGACGGTCGGGGTGTGACGGTCGGGGTGTGACGGTCGGGGTGTGACGGTCGGGGTGTGACGGTCGGGGTGTGACGGTCGGGGTGTGACGGTCGGGGTGTGACGGTCGGGGTGTGACGGTCGGGGTGTGACGGTCGGGGTGTGACGGTCGGGGTGTGACGGTCTGGGTGTGACGGTCTGGGTGTGACGGTCTGGGTGTGACGGTCGGGGTGTGACGGTCTGGGTGTGACGGTCTGGGTGTGACGGTCTGGGTGTGACGGTCTGGGTGTGACGGTCTGGGTGTGACGGTCTGGGTGTGACGGTCTGGGTGTGACGGTCTGGGTGTGACGGTCTGGGTGTGACGTCGGGGGTGTGACGGTCGGGGTCGGGGTCGGGGTGTGACCGTCGTGGTGTGACGGTCGGGGTGTGACGGTCGGGGTGTGACGGTCGGGGGTGTGACGGTCGGGGTGTGACGGTCGGGGTGTGACGGTCGGGGTGTGACGGTCGGGGTCGGGGTGTGACGGTCGGGGTGTGACGGTCGGGGTGTGACGGTCGGGGTGTGACGGTCGGGGTGTGACGGTCGGGGTGTGACGGTCGGGGTGTGACGGTCGGGTGTGAGGGTCGGGGTGTGTGACGGTCGGGGTGTGACGGTCGGGGTGTGACGGTCGGGGTGTGACGGTCGGGGTGTGACGGTCGGGGTGTGACGGTCGGGGTGTGACGGTCGGGGTGTGACGGTCGGGGTGTGACGGTCGGGGTGTGACGGTCGGGGTGTGACGGTCGGGTGACGACGGTCGGGGTGTGACGGTCGGGGTGTGGGGTGGTCGGGTGTGTGACGGTCGGGGTGTGACGGTCGGGGTGTGACGGTCGGGGTGTGACGGTCGGGGTGTGACGGTCGGGGTGTGACGGTCGGGGTGTGACGGTCGGGGTGTGACGGTCGGGGTGTGACGGTCGGGGTGTGACGGTCGGGGTGTGACCTCAGTGAGGTTTTGGATAACTGAGCTAGTAATGGCGATATGGGATATCAAAAATTGGAACCAACAAGCACCACCAGGTAGGTGACACGAATAGGAAGCGCTGATGATGTCAGCGCAAGGCCACCACTGCCGATTCGACTGCATTCTGCCCCTAAGAAGAAGAGCGATTGCAAGGATCATGCACTCAGCACTCGATGTTGCACTGCTGCTGCTTGAGTTACGTGCACTGCTGCCTTGAGGGTTGGGGGACACACCCACACCTCGGCAGAGTGGCATAGCTTAGCAGCTGTGCTGCTGCTGCTGGGAAGCTGTCACAAAGGAACAGCTGAACAATCAGAGAGAGAATGGGGTGGGGTCAAGCAGCTGCTACGATAGTCCAGCAGCAGGCAAAGCAGCCTGGTCATCACGATGACTCAAGCGAAGCCAAAAACCTACTGTGCATAGCCAATTCTGCCAGCTGGCACGAAAGGAGGCATGAAAGATGTCACACGTGCACGCTTGCACAACAAACCATGTGCTCACACAACAAAGTACGCGCTATGCACTTAGTGCACTCGCCACCCAGCCGTGCAGCTCGGCGGAAGGACACAAGCAGCATCGGGAAGGCTTGTCGTCGGGCCACTCGGAGCAGCTGGCCAGAATTGGCCAGAGAGAGCCAGCTTCTCTTTGCTCAACGTGGCATGCACTGCGCTGCCACCGGTAGTAGACCCGGTAACCTCAGGCAGCCCCGGGCGGACTCCCCGCTGCCGAAGCACTGCTGCGCATTTGCTCTCGGAGCCTGCCGTGTGTCAGAGTGAGCCGTGACTGCATGCCTGCACGGCACCGGAACCGAAGCTACTCGATCGTGTAAGAGCGCAGGCGATGGCAACTTCTCCCCCCCCCCACATCGTTGGCTTGGCACTGCCTTGAACCTTGCCCGACTTCGAACGAGCCAGCTGCGATTCTCTACTGCCGCACCGAAAACAGACAGGCAACCTCTTCCAGCATACCTGTATTGTTGGCCATGTACCAAGGGTGGCAGGCGGTCCTTGTATAACGGCTGAAAAGACAACGAAAGGCAGTGGTCAGGTACAAGAAACTTTTAAACTCACCACAAGGGAGGGAAGGGCCAAATTGAAAAAGTTCTCCCCACAAGCAGCAGGCAACGTTGAACAGCCTGTTAGTGGCACTGTGCCCATAGCAAAAACTGACCTGGCTCTATGCATAAACGACTGTGTATTAGTCGAGCAAAACGGTCTGCAGAGTCGACATAAATAGCAGCAGCAGGTGCACGGGACATGGAGTCTGAGCTGTAGCGCCTGGACCCCTACCCTGGGCTGTGCAGCAGCTCAGGCACTGAGGCTGCACGCCTGCCTGAGCCGCGTGGTGACAATCAGGAAGTTCTGTCTGGGAAATAATTGAAAGGAAATGCACAAGCAGCAAATTGCCGGGGCGAAACTGGCACGAAGTCGGCTTTTGAGGCAAAAGCAAACAATCCGCTGGGCCACCTGAATTGACACAATACAAGTGTTCGAATCGACCGCATCGTTGGGGGTGCCACAGCACGGCAGCATATTTGCAGTGCACACTGCAACCGTCGAATCAGCCTGCTATTGAGATCAGCTCGTTCTTAGGTGGTCTAGGAAGCTGCAGCCATACAAACCCGGCCAGAGTTCTACAGTGCATGCAACCCTGCCCCCTCTCCCACCACCAGCTGATGATGAACTGCGGCTGTTGGCAGCCAGGTCAAACTCTTTTTCAGTACTTTCGTAACCAGACAGAATCTGCCTACCTGTGATGGTTAGGCAGGAGACTAAGAACAATCCTCTGAACAACAACAACAAAGGAAGAAGCGAAATGTCCAAATACCAGCCCTCGTGGCCACTAATCACTCTGCTGCTCCAGCCAGCACTGGCTCGATCATCGATCCTCGGACCTCGAAGGTCTTCAGTAAAATGATGGCAGGCAGGCGTCCCTTGCTTGCCCTCGAAGATTTCGATCGTCGTTCCGAAGACAAATAGCCTTTCGGTGCCTGCTGGCGCCCATCCGTTGGTTCAGCAGTATCAAACTTCCCTTTTTAGCATGCCAGTTCCAACAAGACGAAGAGAAATAATGCAGAAAAAGATGACTGCCGGTACAAAAGTGGTGCTGCACAGAACTCGTCGGGCTGTCGTCAAGTCAGCAAGGTCTCTGAGGCTCGTGGCCGACAGCCTCGACTAGAGTGGCTGGGGGGGTGCCCATGCCCCCCAGCCGGTGATCTCCAGCGATCTTGCATCGGCTGCTCTAGATCGGTGTAGATCTAAACCAGTGGTCGTCTGTTGCAGGGCCGGGCATCGCTTGGCAAGCTTTCACACTCTCCGACTAGTCCAAGCGACTGCTGCTTACGTGGCACGAAGATGAAGAATGAGCTGAGCTACCATCTCGGTACACTTAGGAGGAAGACTGGTCAGGGGTGAATGACCAAGGGGTCAAGGCAGAGAACGAACCGACAGCACACATTCGAGGAGAGCTCAGAGCAGCTCACCCAGCAGCTGGAACCCAACAGGCATAGGTCGGACGATTCACCGGCCTTATTTACATAGCAGTAAAGCAGCCTAAACAACCATCAATCCCTCTAGCAGTTAGAAATAAAGGATCGCCTGCTGCAGAACTCAACTTAGGTGCGCATGTGCAAGCACCTTACTAAGACTAACGAGCAACTCCCTGGACCGCATGAACAAATGCAGTGGGCTGGTGCTGCCGTGGGCCTGGTTCTAGGTCGGAGGTACAGAAAAATACTAGCCGGAAGACATACTACATTCCTCAGCATGTATCGGCTTCGGTGGTAATAATAATAAGACATTTGTATAGGATCCGAAGAGATTTAAATCTTGTTCTAGGTTCTTCACATATGTGTGTGCACACACAAGATGAAATTAATTATATAAAAGTAAAGTACAAAGTCAAGGTTAGCTGTTTCAACAGCCTCATTTAGCTTACAATGTCGCAGAAGAGCTTACGTTGCTATGGCTCCACTTGCAGTAAGCAATACAGAATCGTCTGCCGAGGGGCTCAAATCCACAATCTAGGTCGTAAAGTGTGAGAACGGCACCCACTGGGTTAAGACCCAGGGACAATGAAGAATGTCGGGTAAAAAGTGATAATGCAGTGTCAGCATGCATAAGCATACAGAGGACAATTTGCACGGATAGAGCAAATGCTGTGAGAAACAGATGGCATTAAAGCAGCTAGTTGTGAGCATATTATTGAGTAATAAACACATGTCTGCATCAACAGCTCCGATCGGATTGTCGAATGATAAATCTATGGTTTCAATAACGGCTAGCTAGTTCACACATAGCACAAGCTATTGGGGTAAGTTGATTCGGCTTCCAGTTGCTCCAGCTGTGAAATCCACACCTGTTAGTTAGTGGCTGGGGGTGAACTATCAAGGTGCTTTTCAGACCACACACGTGCCACTTGCAATAATGTGCTCCGAAATCGGCTTTCCTACCAGAGCTAGCTACTAGGCAGGCTCAGAAAACGAAGGTGACCTTCGGTCGGCATATGCCATCCGGATGGGTATTTCTCCTCACATCACGGGGGGGGGGCTAAGGAGGGAGAGGCATGGAGGACTTAAGATGGAACAGGGCCTCTGGGTGGCGTTCGGACTAGCTCGGATCTACCCTGCACGATTTGGCATTTTGCCAGGTCCCAATTAACACTATTAGGTTGTAACGTCACCATTAGCTGGAGAAGCCAGCCGATTGGCAAAGAGGAGCACTAATTGATGCCTCCTCTAGTAAGGTTGCCCATTAGGCAGGAGGACAGATCAATCTGGATGCATTGGATTCAGCCGACTAATTATGTAGCACTTCGAAGGCACACACGCCAGCAGGTAAGAAAAAACTCCAGAAATCAAAGCCAGCCGGAGGGGCCAGAGGCAGCTATGCCACGACTTCATTCGAAAGCTGTACATAAAAAAAAAGATGGCAATCTCTTGGCCCAGGAGAAGGCAGCAGATCAAAGTGGTCGGTGACAGATTCTCTTGCTGGATAAAACGGCAGCAGGATATGATGACAGCGGCTAGCAGACAAAGAGCCCCCCTCAGTGCAAGCCAGCATCACAACCATTAGATGTGGGGGGTCTTATCATTGCCCTAATTCAGCATACTTCATCAGGAAACTGACGTAGATTGAGTCAATACAGCCTTATCACCCAAGCAAAACGCACCGAAGTGCTTGTGTAGCTGACAATCATCGGCCGCATCAGCTCTCGGCTCTGTGCCCCCACCGTGCTCCGGCCTAGCAGCTGAACACCAGCAGTCAGCCTCAGCATGTGGCACAAGCTTTGGAGACAAAGGGACCCCTGGATTTACCGACATTGATTCGCCCAGTCTTTTTTTAGGAGCAGTGCTAGCCACGGTCCATCTGTGGGCAACAGCACTATGCTTACCGGGAGCTCCGAATGCCAAGTGCCTGGAGAGGCAGCACCTGCCAGCCAGCCAGCCATCCGGCAGGGGTTGGGCTAAGATTTCACTGCTGCAGCAATTGATCCCAGATCCCACCTCCCCCCAATTGATTCCAGCGAGTAATTGCTCTAGGCCATCGAGGAGGTAGGGGCATGATCCCACCTGTTGATGACGTCTGATCGATCGACAGGCTAAATCGATTAGGTACAGGTATATCAGGCTGCAGAATTGGCAGCAGCTAGAGCACCTTTGTTGACTGCCGTAAGGTTCCAGGAAGTACATCGCAGCCCTGCAACTCCCCCCCCCCCTTCCCCGGGCAGCTGACAACAGATGGACCTTGTCAGCTACAGCCTTCCAGCTTTGCAGTTTTCCATCGTTGCCCATATCTCATCTACTGGCGATTACTGGCACTGGCACTATTTCGGATGAGATTAGTCAGCCCCCTGGATTTTTACTGCCCCTTGACCAGGCCTGAGCAGATATGCAAAACAGGACACTGAACTATGCAGATATAAATAAATAAAATAAATATAATTCATTTGAATAGCACCCTAAGAGAACTCAAATCTCTATTCAGGTGCTTAACATATGCCAAGGGGCTTGAGCCCACGATCTCGGCCAGACCTTGATCGGGGCAAGCACCTTAAACTCTGGGCCAAACCAGCTCGGCAAAGTTATCAATCTAAATTATTAAAAAGATACCGGCGATCATGAGTACCCCACCCATCGTCCCAAGGATTTACATGCTCCCTGTCCCCTCGATGACTCACACGGGAGTGTCAAAGGGTGATAGCCCGATAGCCCTGAGCAAAGACACATTTATAACAGATGGGTCAGCAACAATGTCACACCGAGCTCATCAGGCAGCCAGTGACCAGAGGGTTTCTGCAATCACCATTAGAAGACAAATCACCACTCAAGGCAAACTCAAGTGCAAAGTATCCAGAATGAAGTATCCAGCCCGAGCCCGAGCCTGAGTCCAGTCCAAGAATGTCGTCTGCCACAGCCTTTGAGCAACCATATCTGATCGCTAAAGAAAGCAGCCCTATCCAGATGCTTTGCTACGATCCCATCGCAGCAGTCCGGCCTTCGTCGTTGCTTGCCTCGACCACTCGCACCGCACATCCCCCCACAAGCCTTCTCGGCCCACTCCAAAATTGCAAAAAGAAATATGTGTGTCACAGTTGTATCTTGCTGAACAGCTAGAGACAGCAGCAGGGAGGCCCAACTCACTGCAGCAGCTATTCATTGGGTAGCAGATTTGCCCAAGTACACGACCTTGCAGTTGAGCGACTGGTAAACGGTGGAATCCTTTAAGCGAGAGTCAACCACCTGGTCACAAAGTGTGTCGATCGGTTCCCAGTACCTCACGATACTAGCAGGTCAGCAGAGCAGCAATGGCAGCGGGAGGAAAGAAGCCATAAAAAACTATATACATTTCATTTGTATAGTGCCCCGAGAGAACCTAATCTCCATTCATACGTTTCACAGATGCAGGTGTGACACACATCCTACTCTCCTCCCCCCCCCCCTGTGCCTCTTACAGTATGTCATTTGCTCAGACCTCCAAATGCAAGTATGGGGTTTAATATTTCCCTAGTAAGTACTAGGAATAAGACTACCTGGCACGTTATTACTTAGCTCAATTGCCGAGTTCACCACCCGATTGGGAAGGCCTCCAGCCACTGAAGTAGCCGGCATTTATTTTTTATATACGTGTGTAGACACTTGTTTGCTTTGGAAATTACAATTTTCTGTCATTACGAAAGTGCTGCACTGCATAGGGCAGGCAAACGAAGACCAGAAGGCTCCCCGTTGCCCCAAAAGCTTCGATGGCTTCCTTTGTGCCAGACTCTCAGCTGCGTCCTCCAGCTGGAGAGTTGAAGCAGGCTGCAATACTGCTGAACCCTACAAACGATCTGTTCTTTGATCATCCCACTATGCAGCTCTAATTGCATGCGACCAGCATGCATCATTTCTTCAGGTGTCGTCTATAGTATCTCACAGGAGGACAGGCAGCACTTGAAGCTAGTGGGGCCGGCTCTGCAGCAGCCTATGCTCTGCATGCCTCAGGATCAGGAAGTGCTGCTGTGTTGCTCAACGTCATCAGACTGCCGAGCAAGCTCACAGGGAGCCATCGGCAAAACGCTATAGAGCTGGCATCCGACAAAAGCCAGACAGAAGCACACAAGGGACAGACACCAAGCCGGATAAGTGGGGGGCATGTGTATGAATTGGATGGGTGATCATGGGGGTCGCAAGAAGGGAGGTTCCTTTGGCCACTTTGACCCAAACAGGTTAGACTGGCAAACAGCTGTTAAGGTAAAACCGGCGATGACAAAGGCACTTAGCTCCACTGACACGTGAGTAGCAGGTGGTGAAGTATCAAGCCCCGCGCAAGCAAGCAGGCAGCCGGCCGATGACCGACCAACAGCTGTTTCTTGGCATCGAAGCTTCCTGGATAATATGATTCATTTGTACCGTTGAAGCTACAACCAATTCTGTAGTCAGCTGCTAGAAACTAGTCATGTGACACTAGTCATGTGTAAAGTGCCTAGAAAGACATTTAGTTCTCTTGCAGTGCCATACATGGGATAATTATTATTAGTATCCTCATCATTATCACCATTATTTAAGCAAGCTAACCCACAAAACGGTCGAGTCCAAGGTTTCCTACAGCTTGCCTAGGAAAACGTGTTAGCAAGGTTTGAGCAGCAGCAAAACATTCGATGGAACAGGCATTTAATAATACTAACGAGACATTTGTATAGCACCCCAAGAGAACTCAATCTCATGCTAGAGACTCTGCATATGCTATAAAGGAAGCATGTCCATTGGTTAGTGATTCTACGCATAGTATCAATACTTATAAGAACACAGTGACTTGAAGAGCTTTTCATCTTGCTTAGGCATGCCTACCCCGCTCTGCCCGGAAAGAAGACAGAGATGGCTGCAAACTGTCCTTAGTGTTCAAGCTGTTTACGTGGCTTGTGCTGCAGGAGTGCCCAGATTTTATAATGAACTCATCGTCGGCAGCTCTTGCTCAAGTAGCCTGTCGAAGCCAACGGCTGAGAACGACAGTATAATTTTAAGGACCTCCATTAAAATGGTTGCCAAAATTATATATGGTTATATATATATTAAAAGATTATATATAGATTATATATATATATATATATATAATTTTGGCGACCATTTTAATGGAGGATATATATATATATATATATATATCTATATATATATATATATATATATATATAGATTATATATATATATATATATATATATATATAATCAGCCCCCCCCCACTCATGATGGTTCGTCTAACGAAAATTGCGCGATACGAAATCGGCGATGGTCCGGCAAAAACTCCAAAATCAAAATGTATCCCACAAATTTCAAAATTTGGTAGCAGGCAATTGATTTGGCAACACAGCAAACAGTAGGGAGGAAACGACGTCTGACAGCTGTGCATTGTGTTCACTGAGGCCCAATCGTACTCAATGTACAGTACTACGACTGCCTGCTTCTGTATGCCCAGAAATACTCTACATTATGTAATGTAAATATAATCTTGTTTACTCGTTCTTATTCATTTCTTGTTCGTTATGTATTTGTAGATACAATTCCTTTACCTCTCTATGCCTTTATCACAACGCATCGTACATCATTCTTGACTTTGTACGAAAATTTGACTTAAAACGGCTTTCCTGTCCCTATCTATTTTGTAAATCTGCGGGGGCTGACTTTATATGTGTGTTTGCATGAGTGTGCGTTTTGTATGCACATACTTTTTAGTTGAGAGTAGTTCCCTTCAGTTAGGGCCACATGCAGGAAGCGAACAAGCCAAACCTGACAGCCTCCTGGATCATCCCTCGTGTGTAACTCTGGCATCTGCTGACCCTCTCTGCTCGTTTAAGACAGCTCCTTATTCGACAACAGATGCCAGCCGATGCTATCGTTTGCATGTGAATTCACACTTTAGAGCAGTCCCCTTTTCTTAATTCTGATTTTCTGAGTCTGACAGCTTCCCAGTTCGGAAACAGTTGCCTAATGTACGGTGCAATAATGTGATATAAGAAGAAAGTGTTCTGACTGAGAGCAGGCTCTACGACTATGACTTGGCTGTGCCATGCCTCGAATTAATCTAGGTCTTGTCTTACCTCTCATTATTACCATCGTAAAAAGGGAATGCAGCAGGCTTTTGTCATGTGTGCTGCACGGGGGTCTGAGACACTGAAACCAGTAAACCAGCTCATCTAGGACAATCGGCTGGCTTCATTCGATGCGGCAGCAGAGGCAGCTCGAGCGGCAGAGGGGCTTCGAGGAGCAGCTTGGCTGCTCCTCGAGGTCTGACTCCTCCTCGTGTCATCAGCAGGCAATGAGCACAGGCTAGCAGGGCTCGAGCATCTTCGACCCATACACAGATGGTGCACAGATGCGGCGATGCCAGGGAAAGTCTGCCAGGAAGAGTTGCCAGTCGAGTCATGCTGCTTCGGAGGACAAGCGACCTCACATCCGTGCCTGACCCATACTGGCAGCTCATTCTTTCTCACCCTTTCTGTCTCTGTCTCTCTGTCTGTCTGGCTCTCTGTCTGGCTCTCACTCTCTGTCTCTCTCTCTCTTTCTCTGTCTTTCCTTTCCCTCTCTGTGCCTCTTCCTCTCTCCCTCTGTCTGTCTGTCTGTGTGTGTGTGTGTGTGTGTCTCTCTCTCTCTCTCTCTCTCTCTCTCTCTCTCTCTCTCTCTCTCTCTCTCTCTCTCTCTCTCTCTCTCTCTCTCTCTCTCTCTCTCTCTCTCTCTCTCTCTCTCTCTCTCTGCAAGTTTCGCTGACGTGTGTAGCATTGTTCGGCAGCCGAAGGCCACACGACTGGCTGCTGGACTAATTGTTCGGTCGGTAGCTTTAGGTGGGCCGATTCGAGCGTCCAAGCAGGCCTACCAGATGTGTGGCTCTCCTATGCTTGCTTGAACATGGGTGAGTGCTGAGGTGCACACCGAAACGCTTGTGTGTGCAAGAGCGTGTGCGCTCACGCATAGTATATTGCCCCTGGGTCTTGACCTAAGGAGTAAGGTGCTCAAATTTTACAACCCTTGTCGTTGGCTTGAGTCTTGCCCAATGGCAATTCTCAATTGCCCTCTGCACACCGTAGTGCTAACCGCTAAGGCTCTTTTACAACTATAGAAATGAGGCTAATTAATCAGGCGGCCTTAAATTTACTGTGTGTTTGTGAGAGCATGCATGTCATACTTATGAATTTCCACAATAAACCAACAAAAACTGCCTAGTAGCCACCCTGATGCAGCTTCAGTGCCAGGCTGCAGCAGCTGCTGCAGCCTGGCGCTGCCACTGCTGCTTGCACTTCACTTTACTTAGTCGAAAAGTTGGGCCACTAACTAGCTTTTGTCATGCAAAGCCACGTGGCAGCCCTCAAGGAGTCGGTTGTGTACCTGCCGAGGAGCAGAGCTCTGGCACCAACCAAGCACTACCGTGCTGTGCAGCTGCCTGCTAGCTGCATCTTTATTCCCTTGATTTACCTAGAAGTGCTGGTCAAGCTTGCATTCAATCAGAGAGCCAGTGCTGATGATCGAGGCACGGGATGCTGGCACCAGGCAACTGCTGGCATGGAATTCATTACAGTCAAAACATTGGCCGGTCAGATCCGAATGTAGCCGGAGCCCAAGCAACCCGGGACGCCTGCCTACAGTAGCAAGGTCAGAGGCAAGGGTGACCAGCAGCCGGAGCCAGCCGGTTGTATCTGAGCTACCTCAGAGCCTTTGCCAGTCCAGCTGCATCCAGGCTGCAGCCTGCATGTAACTCGAGCCTGACCTGCCAGCTGCCAGTACCAGTGCCTGTCCTAGCTTTTCCTGCTGAGTTAGATCCCACCACCAGCAGCAGCAGCAGCAGCAGATGGCTGCAGCAGTGGCAACAGTGGCAGCAGGAGGAGTTTGAGTTCTGCAGTGGCTGCAGCAGCAGCAGGCGGCAGCAGAAGCTGGCCGTGACATGTGGGCAACACTAGGGGCATCGGAAAGTGTCAAGGAAATAGCTGCATCCCTAGCAAAATGAACAATAACCTAACATATTCATGCTTCTTCCAACAGGCATCCGAATGTGGGCCTCCCAAGCATGGATTGGCTGCACGCCTTCTGCGTGACGTCACGAAAGAGGACCAGACGTCACGAGTATAGCTGCTGCTGCTCACACGGAAATGAATGAATCACGTTGGGGCGGCGGGATTAAAGGTGGCAGTCAGGGTTTTTATCTTTTCACGTTCGTTGTTCGACTGGTGGCTGCCTGCTATGGGGGGGGCCTTCTAGTCGTGAGTTCATCTGTAACGGAAAATTTATTAAACTTTGGGAACTACTTGCCTTCTGCACTCACTGCTGATCCCGGCACCTCTGTTTGAGCAGCTATTTGCTGCCATCACATGTCCTCAGATGTCCGTCCTCAGAAGCCAGTTCACAAGAAGCCCGTGCAACTCAGCACAAGCGAGCACACACACACACACACACACACACACACACACACACACACACACACACACACACACACACACACACACACACACACACACACACACACACACACACACACACACACACACACACACACACACACACACAAATCCTCTCGGAGCTACGTTGGGGTATATCTTTCCCAGCCCCACCGAAGAAATGCCCCACCAAAGACAACTTGGGCCTGCGGCAGGCACTAGTATTTGTACCCTGTAACATTCGTGTACTCCCCCCACAGCTTACACGGACTCGTGACAGAAGCTCCACATTACATAAAACATTTGTGGAACATTTCAGCCTTTTCGTCGGCCATCGGTTGCTATCCAATACAGTGAGGGCAGCAGAAAACCTGTGCACGGATAGCAAGCCTGAACTGAGCGCACAGGCGAAAAGTGAAAAGTAGAACAGGGGTCTTAAAGTCATACGCAGACAGCAGCTGCTCCTGGTGAAATGGCCACAGGGCGAATCGCGGCGGTATTGCCATCATGCTGACACGTCGGTATCTTTCAACTGCTGGGCGCCTGCCGCCTGCCGCCACTGCCGCCGCCGCAGGCAGCAAAGAGTCGCGCGAACTTTAAAAGAGCCGAACGAGAAGGATACTTCTCCTGCCGCTGGCCGCTGGCGAGGAACTCGCCGTCGCGCTCTCGCTTCTTCCGCTAGCGTTCTACCCCACTCCTACGCTAGAGCAGAATAGAGCAGACAAGTCTGGCCCTCGCGGCCGGCGCATCCTGCCCGGCTAACGACGAGTCAAGCAAGCAAGCCCGAGTAGCGCCGCGAGCAGCGCCGGCCCGCGGCGAGGCCCGCCGCAGCTCAATTGAGAAGCCGTTTGGATTCGCGCCGCGCCGTCCGTTGGAAGCCAGCCGCCAGCGACACCTGTGGAACAGCCCAGTTCGAGACGCCGGGAGCGGAGCGATGGCAACAGAGCGGCGGCGGCGGCGGCGGCGGGCCGCTGCGTCAGCCACTGGCGCCGCGGCGGCTTTCCCTAGGCGGCAATGGCGAGGCAGCCGACAGACAGAAGAGGTTCCGGCCGCTCTTTCTTCGAGAGGCCGCCGACATCAATACGGAACGCACGAGGTCGCTGGGTGGGGAGAGCCAACCGCGCTCTTTCGTCGCCGTTGCGACAGCTCGAACAGACGACGCACGGCTCACTGTCGCGGCGGCGGCGGCGGCGGTAGCTACTGGGGTGACCTACGGAGAGTGCGCGCGCCGCGCCGCCGCACCGCGTCGCGACTCTAACGTACCGACGACGTAACCGAGGTCGATGTGTCGGTAGATTTGATCTATGAAGAGGTCCTTCACATAATACACCGGGTCCAGAGCGCTGCTCCTAGACGAGGACGACGGCGCGCCGGTTGCGTTGGCCGTCACGCCGCCGTCGCCAGCGACGGCGGCAACGGACAAGCAGCCGACCAGCAGCTTTGCAAGCACAGCCTTCATTTCCTGAAGCGTTCGGCCTCTGGGGCGTCGGCGCTAGACGCGCGGCAACTTCTCTCCTGACGACGCAGCAGCGACCCCGACGCTGAGGCGAAGCGAGACGCAGTACGCACCCTGACGCGGGCGGCAGGCAGCGCGCACAGCGACGAGGCGGCGGCGGCAGCTTACAAGCCTCCCCCCACCCGACCAATGGCGCCGACCCTCGGTCACAGGTCAAACGGCCAGTTCCGAGAGGCGTGAGTGCGGAGAGGACGCGGGTCAGAGAGCGCTCCGCTTCACGGTTAGTGACCCGGCGGTGACCCGAGCGCAGAGCTCGGCAGTGCCGCGATAAATGTACCGCCCAGCGGTACAGTTATCCTCATTTCACTCCGGAAAGACGGGGCGGGTGGAGAGGCTGGTGCCTGTAGACTTCGCGGCGGTCGCTATAATGCGTAAGGCCGTGTATATGTGACCAAGCGGCTATACTTAGAATCTCCTGAGGCCAGTATATGCCCGTTTGAATAATGTCCGTGGTGTGACAGCGTCTTCTCATACTGAGGCTCTAGTTCAGCTAGACCAGTGGTTCTCAACCTTCCTAATGCCGCGACCCTTTAACACAGTTCCTCACGTTGTGGCGACCCCCAACCATTAAATTATTGCGTGAGAAATGTAGAAAGGCGTGTTTTCCGACGGCCTTAGGCGACCCCTGAGAAAGGGTCGTTCGACTCCCAGAGGAGTCGCGACCCACAGGTTGAGAACCGCTGAGCTGGACGGACGAGCAAAGACGCGCCTAGCGTTAAAAGTAGTGGCGAGCGGTTCCGCTTCGTATCTGCTCTCCAACTGAGCCGCCGCCGTAGCTTTCATCACGGGTTGACAGGTACTAAGTCCGGCCGTATCGGCTATGTTATGGGCCAGCTACGGATGTCTGAAAATGTCTCAATTGCCTGCTGAAATAGTATCCGCTGTTCCTGATTAATAATGACTAGTTATGCCAAGATCCATGGCTAGGTGGTTTAGAGGCGTACGTCATAAAAATGGGCAGCCAGCTGTGCTCAGGCTTTGAGCCGGGCTGGAGTTAGTCTGTAGACGTAAGCCGACTAGGAGTTGCGCCCGCTCGAGGCTTGCGCCGGTCGGCAGTTCGGCGGCGCTCTGAGCGGCGCGTGCGAGTTTCTTATACGACGCGGTGCTTTGTCGGACGCCAGCCAACCCCCTCCCGTCGCCGCTTGTCGATTAGACTTCTCCACGATACTATCGACACGGACAGGTTATCTTATCTTAAGGTAACCGTGCTCTCGTCGTTACCGCCGCTTTTCGCTACGTATGCCCGCGTATGCCCGCGTATAATAACAATAATAATAATGCACTTGATAAAGCGCCCCCAGAGAACTCAATCTCTCTCTCTAGGCGCTTTACATTTGCTGCAAAGGGAAATGTAATTGAATGGTGAGTGGTATCATGCTTGATAAACAACATGAATAACATGGTTAGAGGTGACATGCACAGGGTCAGCATGCAAATGTGGTTCGTGGCAGCATGCACAGTGTCAGCACGCATAAGCACATGGAGGACGAATCACAGGGCCCCACTAAATGCTGTCCTTAAAAGGTGTGTTTTAAAGTTCTTTTTAAATGTGGTCAAGTCAGGGGATGCTCTGACGCTCAAGTCGGGAGGGATTTCCAGGCTTTGGGAGCACACGAACTAAAAGTATAATTCATTTGTATAGCGCCCCAAGAGAGCTTAATCTCTACTCAGGCGCTTCACACATGCCTCGGAGCTCGAGCCCAGGAACTCCCCCGGTCGGAGCGAGCACCTTAACCTCTGAACCAAGCCAACTCGTGGTCGCCCGCGTATGCCCGCGTGCGTTGGCGCAGCACCTACGAATCGCTTGCTGCTGCGAAAGTTGAGGCGTCGCCGCCATTTGCCGCTCGTTGGCAGGGACCAGCACCATAACGAGCGCTGCGTTCGCGGCGGCCTAAGGATGTACGTGCATGTATCGCCGTCTGTAACTCATCAAAGCCGCAAAGACTGCGTGGGTGCTACGCAGGAGATTTTTTGTGCAGCGAACTCTAAGCGTAAGCGGCTTTCGGTACGAATTCGGTAGCCAACGGACTTCATCTTACGGAACGAAGAGAAAGTGAGAAGTATAGCTGAGTCACGGGAACAGTTGAGGTAGTGAGTAGCATAAAAGTAGCAGCTCAGGACGAAGGCTGGAAAGGATACGCCGCACATACTGGCAGCAGGAGTATAGATATTATGGCTAGAGGGCTGCTACACCACTTTTGTAACGTTAGGCTAAGTTTGTTATAATACTGAGCTGAAAAGGTCACATAGCCAACCACTCCACAACGAGGCACGTAGTTAGGTTCACAACCTAATTCTCATCAGCCAAACGCCGAATATGCATCCAGATAACTCACCGTTTACCGTGGCCAAGTTCGTAGCACTGTGGTATAGTAGTTTCGCTAGGACTACTAGCACTGAACCGTAAAAAATCACCGATATCACAACTGGATTTGTGAAGCTGAAAGTTTAAAAAAGATATCTCATTTAAATTAGGAAGTTTTAATTTTTAAACATTTATTTTGACACAGATGTAAGCCTGCTATAATATTTATTTCGTCGAACCCAGCATTTGTTTACTTCGACGGTTCCTTAATAACGACACTTCCAAACGATATTTTCCTCCGATCGTTTTGCTGCAAGTATCTTTGCTCTGAAATATTCTATACTATGACCTTCAGCTGTTCGCGGTTTCTTCCTCGAGGCAACGCTTCGTACCAAGCTGCCCGCGCCTAAGTACGGTTTTTGTTTGGGGGAAGAGAGTGACTACTAGGTCGGTCGAATGATCGTCCTTGCGACTGGCTCTCGTCTTCGCGCTTTGACGCTCGCGCCACTTCCGCTTCCTTCTCCTCCTGCCGCAGCTGCGTTTGACGAAATTCGTGGTGGGTTCGCTGAGCATGAATATCCCAACACTCACAGGCTTCCTCTTCCGTCTCCTGCCGTTGCTGTGGTTGACATAACTCGTTGCGTTTTTTGCTACGTTCGCTGGTTTTTCTGTAAGCATTTAGTAACGCTGTTGTGAGCACTAGCGACACGCTTCGAAGCCAAAACGAGGGTGCATAACAGATCGTAGATCTTTAGTATGCCTTACCTTGAAGACAGGTAGAGGTAACCGAATTACCGAAGCACTTTCTAAGTGAATAGACATAGTCGAATCGCTTCTGGCTTCTTGTCACTCACTTTAAGGTCCATTCATTCTTTGGCCCCAGCCTACCTATCAGATCTATTCCTCCACTAGGCTAAGGATCGTACCGCCCGCTTGCTTCGGAATCTGACTGTTTACCTAGACCTTGTACAAATCTCAAATCTTTTGGAGAATTATGCCTTTAGTTCGTACGCTTCCAAAGCCTGGAATCTCACTCCCGACTTTCGTCACGACATCTCCCGATTTGACCAAATTTATGGGTCTTTGTGATCCGTCCTTCATGTGCTGACACGGTTTATCCTGCCACTAACCATACTTGCATGCTGACTCTGTGCACGTCACCCCAACCATGTTATTCTTGTTGTTTATCGAGCATGTTGCGACTGACCAATTGATCGTGTTTCCTTTGCAGCAAATGCAAAGCGTAGAGACAGAGATTGAGTTCTCTGGGGGTGCTTTATCAAGTGAATTATTATTATTATTATTATTCAAAGGAATGCACACAGGTCCCTCGAAACACTTGCTATTTTTGCACAGCCTGCAGCGACGTGTACAAATCTCGCCGTGAATAGCGTCTTGCAGCGGTTAGTACTTGTGGGTAGTCTCTGTGTAGCAGCCTATTTAGCTGATTTACAAGAAGCATTGGCTGATTTTACAACTTCATTTATATAGCGGCAAACGAGCCGTCGACGCCACTGCCGACGTTTGCAGTGGCAAGCCGCCCAATTGCCTCTAGAGCTGCTCTCTAATTCTAGTTGTTCCTCCCGGGAAGCCTGTGGGAGCCACTATCGGGGCTATCGAGCTTCCGAGGAGGACTGGTGGTATTGAGGCTTGAATGCTATGGCAACCAGGCGTCGCCCTTCAACCAGACCACGGGGGAGGGGGCCAAAGTCCAATTGCCTCCCCCTCAGCCCTCGTTGCTAAGGTCTGCTTTGTGCTGCAACCGCTTCGCCGGGTAGAACGATCAACACATCTTCAGCCAATTAGTTAGTCAGAAAATCATAAAATATTAAAAGATGAAGCTCCAGTTTAGACTCGTCAAAGTATGCTTGCAGACACTTTTGCTGACCAGTTTTCAGGTTAATAGGTTTATTGGCCAATTTTTTGATGGGCAATGTCCTAAGGCAAGTGGATCTGGCAAGACAACTCCGGCTGGCTGATCGCTAGGAAATCCAAGAAGATGGGCAATAGCTCTAGGAAGGTGCCAATGCATGCAATGACATTTTTTAGCAGAAACTCATAAAACAGCTTCTGGGTTGGGTATCACACCCCACCCGTGATACCGCTGTTTCGCGTTAGTATCTCAGCTTCCTAGAGATGGTTTCTGAATAACTGTCAAGGGAAAAGGAGACCACGGACGAGGATCTAGCTCATTGATAATCAACAGCTGAGTATATTGTCAACCGCATCTTGCTGTGCAGGGACATTTTTGTTTTTTTTCCCCATCAGATTTTCATCCTTCACCGAGACGGAAAATGCTTCACCGATTCCTTAAAGGCTGGTGGTATTGATCAGAGGCAAGAGAGCGCTTCTCCTATTAATACAAGCTGCGAACATGAGCTCAATAGCTTTTTTAGTTTCGCATTTGAAAACGCGACAAGTTACAGTTAACAAAAATAAGCGAGCATCCAATTCAAGAAAAACATAGTGACATGGAAAAACCAACTTTTTGTTACTGTAACTGTACATTGAACAAGCTCAGCGAAGCTAAATGGAAAAAATGTGAAACGAATAAGCCCACGGGGGGGGGCATTTGAAGTCCTCGAACAGCTTCAGTGGCCTCCTAATGGATACCCTTTAGGATTTTCGGAAGCCCTCTGCGGAATTTGTAGTAGATTATACCGAGGTACGCGGTAAAGTCTCTATCACATACAACTGCTCTCTCAGGCAAACTCGAGAAGCAGCCATAAGCTCTTGCTTTACCCGGTTCTCAGGAGATCGCTGTAGACCACCATTGGCTGGCTATGCCATAGAGGGGAGGCTCACTGAGAGAATTGTTATTAGTTCAGTCAGTGAAGTACGCAAAAAGGTGATCCGTACAGATGCCTACTGACATCAATGCAAAACTCAATGACTGACTAGATGACTGGTTCAACAGCATCGTCACATCTTCATAAATCTGCGCAGCCTGCGGTTTACCGACATAGAAGTACCACTGAATAAAGTGGGCTCGTTGTAAACACAAGACAAGACTTCCGCAAGGCTACGCCCGTCTCTACCCGTTTAGATTCCTGCAGCTGGCGATGGAGTGGGCGCCGGGTGGTAGTATGAAGACTCTGCGATGTTACCAATTCTCTTCATCGGATTTCTAGGGTGCGTACGATAAAACAATGTTATACGTTTGCCGTGGTGTCGAAAAGAGCCAACCTTCTCGCGGAGGCCGGCCTACGACGGCCGCGGGTCAGAGAGAGTGCCAGCCTTCTCGGAGGCCGATTTTCGCTGACCAAAGCCGATTGATCACTTATATATGAGCTATTGCATCAACAAATAACTACCCTAACCAAAGACAAAAGCGATTTTTTCATGGCCCGCTTACGTGTCGATGACAGGCAGGTGCTACTGTTTTGCTTTACACTCGTCATATTCATTTGCTTAATGCTCTACCAGATCACACTTCAACGCAGCGGATTCGGTGAGGATGTCACCAATGGTGAAAATGTAAAAGAGCGAGCCTTACCGCGGGAACAGCGAATCGTTGTCCCGAGGTCGGAGCCAATCACACCCCTGCCTCCGCGAGAGAGCAAATGCACGTACTGGCAGTGCGTCGACTCCTACAAATGCGGTCCCAATTCCAAAGGGTTGATTAGTGTGTACGTTTACCCCTTGGCTGAGTACTACGATCGCAACGATACGCGTATTTCACCACGGCTTTCTAGGGAATTCGAGAGGCTTTTGCTGGCCATCGTCAACAGTGACTTTTACACTGACGATGCCGATGAGGCCTGCATTTATGTACCGTCCGTCGACCTGCTCAACGAGCAGAACTGCGACACTAGCGGCGTGGCGAGCATACTCCAGTCGCTCAAGTACTGGGCCGGCGGTACTAATCACCTGCTCTTCAACATGCTTACGAGGAGAGACGCTGAGCTGAACACAGTCATCAGTATCCCTCATGGCAAGGCGGTGGTGGCCGGCGGAGGGTTCTCGCACCGAACCTACCGGCGAACGTTCGACGTCTCAATACCAGTCTACAATCCCGCGTGGGACGAGGCCGAAGCTGCCTCGTTCTCGAGCCCGCTGCTGCTATCCGGCGGCGACAGGAAGTGGCTTCTCGTATCAGCTCAGGCGGGCATCCACGAATCGTACCGACGGCAGCTGACGACTCTGGCAGCCGGCCGTCGCGACGTCCTGATTCTGCGTGCGTGCAGCGGCAGCAGCCGCAGCGAGCCGCCGCCGGGCGCATCGCCTGACAATGTGGTCGCGCTGTGTGACGACCGGCGACACGCCTACTCGTATGGCGACGTGCTGAGGCAGGCCACGTTCTGCCTGGTGCTGCGCACAGCCTGGCTCGGGACGGCCGCACTCGGCGATGCTCTGCGTGCCGGCTGCATACCCGTCATCGTCGCGGACGCCTACGTGATGCCCTTCTCCGAGGCGATCGACTGGAAGCGGGCGGCCGTGTTCATGCGTGAGCACGATCTGCAGGACGGCGGCAGCCACGTGCTCGCCACTCTCGACGACATCGCCCGCTCGACGCCGGCAGTGGATGCGATGCGCTGCCAGGCACGCTTCCTCTGGGAGCGCTACTTTGGCTCGATTGAGGCCGTGGCGCTGACGGCGTTGCGCGTCATCAACGACCGAGTTTTCCCCCACCGCGGCTGGACGTACGAGCAGTGGAACGGCGGCGGCAGAGGTGGCAGCATTAGCGACGACGCTGGCCGCTCGTCAGCTGCACCGCGGTCGCCTGGTGCCAACCCGCTGGGCGTCGTGCCGATTGTGCCGTCACGCGCTCAGGGATTCACAGCCGTGGTGCTCACGTACGACCGCGTGGAGCAGCTGTTCGACGTCGTGCGGCACTTGGCCGGCGTGCCGAGTCTGGCGAAAGTGCTAGTCGTGTGGAACAACCAGAATCTTTCGCCGCCGCCGGCCGAGCAGTGGCCCTCGGTCCGAAATGGCAGCGTGCCGCTCGTCGTGAGGCGCGCGAGCGCCAATCGCCTGAGCAACCGCTTCTATCCATACGACGAGATCACGACGGACTGTGTGCTCAGCATGGACGACGACATAACCATGCTCACAGCAGACGAGCTGCAATTTGGCTATGAGGTTTGGCGTGAGAACTCCGACCGCATTGTGGGCTATCCACCGCGCGTCCACGTTTGGGACAACGCGACCGACTCGTGGAAGTACGAGTCGCAGTGGGTGAACGACGTGTCCATGGTGTTAACGGGTGCCGCTTTCTACCACAAGTACTTTAACTTCCTGTATACGTATCGCCTGCCTGGAAATATCAAAGAGTGGGTCGACGAGCACATGAACTGCGAGGACATTGCAATGAACTACCTGGCTACCAACGTCACGGGTGAGCAGCAGCAGCAATATAAAATAACTAGCTGATTCAATGGCCTCTTTTGTATAGCGACAGAAGAGTCTTTACGGCTATCACGACCGCTTGCAGCCATGATAAAGGCTCGCACACAGGACTCGAACCCACGACCTCAGGACAGAGGTCTTGAAAAGCAACTATGGAGGTTCAGTATGGCTATGATAACCGCTAGGCGGTGACTTCTACGCTCTGAAATCGCTCTCTGAGTTAGGACCTAAATCATTTCAATACTGTCTGTTAGTAATGTGCTAGCGAGATGACAGGCAATCGCGAAGGACTTGGTGATCAGTGATATAATAAGCTGCAGAGAGATCCAGCAGAACTAGCCGAGAGACTCCGCCTAAGTTATCGTTCGTTCCTGAGATTATTTGCAGTAAGTAAACTTAAGAAACTTCCGCCCAGTCTTGGTATTGCCGTTCCTATCTACCGTGCTGGAAAGAGGGCAATCAGTTAAACTCTTATATCGAAACTTCGAATCTAGCAACTAAGTTCCAGTCAGGTTTTAGAAAAAATCGCTCCACAGATTCATCACTGAAGGGAGTGTATGACAACATCTTGATTGATGAGTTACGTAGAGTCTGTTTGCTCATTCTGCTGCATCTCTCTGTAGCTTTAGATACCGACTCCTACTTAAGTGCCCATCGTCTGATCTAGGCCTGACAGGCACTGTGCTAAATAGTTTATGTGCTATCTAACTGGGAGATTTCGGAGAGTTTGTCCAGTGTCAACCAGTAATAATGATAATAATAGTAATACATTTGATATGGCACCCTCAGAGAACTCAATCTCTTTCTAGGCACTTTACATTTGCTGCAAAGGAAGCACGATCGAATAGTTAGTGGTAGCATACCCAATGACAACAAGTATAGAACGGTTGGGGGTGACGTGCACAGGGTCAGCATGCAAATGTGGTTAGTGGCAGCATGCACAGTGACAGTACCCACAAGCACACAAAGGACGAATCACACGGACCCACTAAATGCTGTGATAAATATATGTGTTTTTAGTTTCTTTTTAAATGTGGTCAATTCAGGGGATGTGTCGCAAGTCGGAAGTGAGCTCTAGGCTTTGGGAGCATACAAACTAAAGGCACGGTCTCCAAAGGATTTGAGACTCGTACGAGGTAAAGGTAAGCGATTAGATTCCGAAAAGCGAGTGGTGTGATGTTTAGCCTGGTTGGGAGTAGATCTGATAGGTAGGCTGGAGCCAAAGAATGAAGAGAGTACTCGTTGGAGGGTCTTTGCAAGGTAATAGCCGAACGGAGAATGGGCAGAAGTAAAGTTTTTCTGGTCTAAAGCTCTCTCTCTCTCTCTCGATGGATGGCCTGACGACAGTGAAAGATGCAGGGACAGAAAACTGGAGGATAAGGCCATTTTTATTGTGTGTTATAGTGTGCAGCAACCAATTTAGGCATAACACGAGGACAGTAGATGCAGGGTCTAGAGGTCTTATTAAACTCGGAGATAAGCTTGTTGATGAGGTAAGGAGGGGCATTTTTGAAAGTAACCACTCGAGTGAGTTTTGGAAAGGAGTGATGTTACAGCAGGGATGAACTCTTCGATCTTGTTTGTCTGGCTTACAAAGAAATAAAAAAAAAATTTTAGATTGCTGATTTGAGGATTGCTTAGGTATGGTGCTGGACTGGTAGCGTTACAGGAGATGGATGTCATGTGTAGCTTTGAACGTTGATACTCGATCAGCAGCCCTACATGTAGGTATACTGGATGGGACTTGACCCCCCCCCCCCCCAGTAATATGGGACTACAGGCTGGATCTGGCTGCATCATGTACTCATAGACCGCAAGGATTGCACCTGCATAATTAACAATAATAATAATATTTGTATAGCACCATCAGAGGACTGAATCTTTTTCTAGGCACTTTACAGATGCTGTATAGAAAGCATTACTATTATGATCGGTGATAGAGTCCGCTAGCATAGTGTAAGCAGGTACATGCTCACGAGAGACGAATCCCAATTACCCACCAAATACTGTAAACAACAGGTACGTTTTAAGCTGGAGTCATACTTTTGTCTCGGGGAACTTCATAAAGATCGAAGTTTACACTCGATCTTCGTTAAAGGGTCACTGCCAGTGACAGCCATCTGCCGCATTACCGACCTGCATTCATTCGCCTCTAGGCTACATCGTGCAGGATGTCAGTTAAGCATGTCTGAGCGAGTCTGCTGTGTGAGCTGTCAGTTGTTTTCTATCACAACCAATCTATTTGTAGTGTGGCTTGTTTCGTTATGCCGACATCTTTTGTCCTGTTTGCTTCGATTGACTCACCGGAATTCCCTGTCATGATTGCTTGCTAGATAAACATGCACATTTCAAACCACACTGGATTGGGTGGTGGGCATTATCCCTGCAGCCAGGTGTAAGGCTACCGGGACTCGTTCAGGCTGCACCCAACTCTCAGCACTGACTGCTTGCTAAACCATGTGATCGACCTGCCAAAGCCTGTGTTAAATCTACATGTGTCTTTTTATATGGAAGATCTCATATGCAACCTCCCTCCCAACCCGACGACATGCATGAATTCATGCTGCTTGATACTGTTTGAGATTGCTGCTCAGGCCAGGGGCTATTGGTCTTAGTTCGTCTGCCATGCTGCCAACCCGATGGAATGGAATGCCTTAGCAGTGTCGTGCATACCGTGTCCCCCCCCCCCCCGTAGCACCTGGCTAGATACCATGTACACAGATGCTGCTGAAGAGCTCTGGCATCGGGTTCTGGCCAGCTAGACTGAATCCAGCCCAACTCTTACAGGTTGCTAACGAACTATCAAATCATAGTGTAGCCAGCTACTAGCCCCTCCCCTCCCCAAACTTAGAACGATCTCAGCCTAAGCAAACACAAGCAATCGTAGTCAGTCTTAGCCAGCCCTCTACCTATTGTGTGGTCGCTCCTGGGCATGCCAGGATGCTAGCCTATGTAGCTTGGCCGATCATTCGACGTAGGCAAGGCTGCATTGGTGTCACGAGGGTTGTTCCCATGGGATGTTCTTACACCGAAGATATCTCAGCTGATTGCTGAGGGGCAAAGGTTATCTCCACTCACTGATGTTCTCACAGCCAACACTAGCTAGAAGCCGCCCTATTCGCCTCATCACATCAGAGCAGCCGAACGTTGATTGCTCCTCAGGGCTTAGTTTAGTTTGCGCCAATGAAAACCCTCGATTTGCTAAGTTTAGTTTGCAGCTTTACAAAAACCCGATTTGGTCACTCCCTGGCATCGTCATTCGGTGGCGGCGCCGTTGCTGCTCTAAACCTCTTCTGTGCCCCGGGCACGTGCGCTCGCACGCAGTCGAGCTGCTGTTCTTGGCTCGTCGCTCGCTCTGGTCTGGGAAGGAGGGGGTGCACTCTTGCTTCTGACCTCGATGCTCGGTGTTGGAGAGCACGCAGGGTAGCCGGGCATCTGAGAATAGCTTTGCCCGTGGTTTCTTGCTTCTTCCCCCTTAGCCTCTATCAAGCGTTGTCTGCTTTGCCGGCTGCAGCTCCTCCTGCTGCTGCTGCTGTCCCACCATCCTTGCAGGGCCCCGAATCGACTGCCTCTAGCGGCGGCGGCAGCGGCGGCAGCAGCGTGGTGCCGAGCCTGAACGGTTTGCTTTGCAGGAAAGGCGCCCATTAAAGTGCTGCAGCGCATGAAGTTCCGCAGCTCGATGGATAGCAACTTGTCGAACGACATTCTCATGTACATGGTCGAACGCAACGAGTGCATGAAGAAGTTTACGAGTGACTTTGGGGTGATGCCGCTCCTTGCCGTCGACTTTCGCGCCGATCCCGTCCTCTATGGCGACTCGATCGTCGACGATGTCAAGCTGTTTCCCGACACGGGTAGCTTATAGCAGCAGATGAAACAAGACGTAATCTCGCTCAGTGCGAATCGGTGGGCTCGATAGCTGCTTCCAATGCACGCCGATGCACGAATTCTCATCCGGCATTCGACTTTTCGGTCTAGTTTTTCTCTCGATGTCCTATTATATGCATCTGCTAAATGTATGCTAGCCTGCAGGCGCTTCGAATAGAAAGTTCTCTATTGTGCCATACCCGCCGTTGGCTTGGATTCCTGTTTCCCGGATGCGCTGATTGACCCTCACGCCGCCTCTTCTGCTGCAAGCTCCACACGAGACCCATGCCGCTGCTGCCGTCCTCACACTGCAGAGAGTGGCAGTCAAAAAGAGCATCGGCACGCGCTCATTTCTCGTTGTGCAAGCGTGTGCGGTCGGTATCCTACGTGAGCATTCGGTAGTCGGTCATTAATACTGAAAAACGGAAGCGATTTCCCATCATGCACCGCACTACAAGTTCTGTTTGCTGAGCTGCAATGTTAGCAGTCGTCGAGTGCCGTTCACTCAGACTAAAGCGTAGTGCGGAGTACATGCAGAGCCCAGCAACTTGGGAGGTCAATTGTTGATGCAGAATGGCACAGCTAGTGCGAAAGCTATTGGAGAAAAGAAAATATTCCAGGTCCTACTAGTGGCCGACCGAATAGGCGAAGCAGAGCAGCAGGACCGTTCTACGCTCTCCAGCGGTTAAGTAGTGCTGCTGAATGCTGACAGGGTGAGTGCAAGAGAGAGAGCAGCAGCTGCCGTAGCCGAATTAATGCAATGTAACGTCCCTCCGTCTGTAACACAAACTACAAAGACTAGGTTGGTGTTACGCTGATGAGTATAGGGCACTCAGAACCTAAGCGGGTTTCGGTGTGCATGTGGTACCTAGCAGGCTTCGTCTGCTGAAACGAAGAAATCGGGGAGGGCAGCTGATCCACATGAAGGCGTAGAGCTGAAGTAGCAGCAGTCAGCGAGTGCTCGTTTGAGCGTCACGCTAGGGCTTTGTGCGGCAGGCTCGGCTTGTCCTGGCTAGCGAGCTCTTCCCGGTCGGGTTCGTCAGCAGCTACCTGAGCTTTGCTGGCAGACTAGGATCGATTCTATTGCTAGTTGCTCGGACTGGTCTCTTCGCAAGTTTATGCCGGGCTAACTAATCGTCATCCACGCTTGACGAGCGAGCTCTCGCACCGCCCCGGCTCATCAGCATCCGGTCGTCTTGCCCGTCCGAACTAAATTGAAACATTTTGGTGATCGAGACTTGAGCCTGTGTGCAGCGCTTAAAGTCTTGCACTCGCTTCCTGCTACGGCCACTACATGCGATGACCTGATGCATTCTTTAAGTCTCATCAACTAAAAACTCGTCTGCTCTGTCTGGGCCAGCTTTACCTTTGCCCCCAGTGAGCTGGTCTCTTTTTTGCTCCTGCGTGCTTTGCTTGGTTACCCGTGCACGATTCAGTGCACTTTAATAGCTTAAAGTTTTACCAGCCTGCAGCCTCGAGTGTCCTTTTGTTTCCTTTAGCGTGCAGGC
This sequence comes from Cristatella mucedo, assembly GCA_009760855.2. Classification (NCBI taxonomy): domain Eukaryota; kingdom Metazoa; phylum Bryozoa; class Phylactolaemata; family Cristatellidae; genus Cristatella; species Cristatella mucedo. The sequence continues at coordinate 880,063 of WPIO01000136.1, read as the reverse complement.
CTACCTAAGCATGATACTAATTCGCCTTGCATGCTCGATGCCGTGCATGTCACTAACCCTTTGTTATTGATTCTCTTGGAGCGAATTGAAAAGCGACTGGATAGAGAGTTTGTTCTCTTAAGGCGAAAGGCAAACAACCAATTACACTAAGTAGCAGATTTCAAACATTTTTAATCCTCGGGTATAGATGTGTTTTCTAATAATTTTTTGGCTATTATAAAAATAGAATACAGCATTGTTTTGCAAAAACGTCTGTGGTAAGGACAATTATAGTATGAAATGCTCCGGTTTGAAATCGTCGGGTTGCTGTTAGGCGCGGTGCCGACGGCAAGTTCACGCACACCGCTACGCGAATTAGCGAGGGTCAGACAGACATAAAACTACCGAGCTGTGTTCATGGAAGTATAACAGTACAGGTGCCTTGAACGAACATTTTATTTTATGTTCTTCTAGAGTAGAAGAAGAATAATGAACAGCTGTATTGATTATTTGATTGACATGGCATCAAGAGGTTGCTTACGTGCAGCAGATGAACTTTGCTATGTGATCGCACAACGTATTATGACAAAAGCAAAAAATTACTCCGTGAAAGCGCCTGTTAAGATTTCGAGCCAACAGGGCATATTTCGGCTTGCATGTCGTCATCAAGACAAACCCCTCACACATAATTTCACATGTGAACAGTGCAAGAGAACTTGACGGTAACGTGAACAATTGCTGGTGGGTAGATTAAATTTCTCATGCAATATTAGGTATGTGTGAAATATCTTTAATTTATATAATTATGGTATGCTTTCAGGCTGGTACAGTGGGAACAAAGACGGCGCTAAGTTTTATATGCTAGGAATACGGCGGTAACCGAGTGCGAACTTAAGCAACTGCTACTTCTACACGGTGGCTACCACCAAACGCCCTGGTAATGGCGTGCCTCCCTTAATTCTATGTGTACTTTACTGCCCCGAGCCTCCCCTCCGTAGAGGGGATCAACCATCTTCAGGAAAGTGCAGCAAGTCAGACGGAGGGGAGGAGTCTGCAGATTCACATTTCAATTTCACAGACGCGGCTGAGAAGAGAAAGCTATACTGATCAATATATATCAATATACCCCAAAGATCTGATCACAGACATCGATTGGCCTTACAAAGTCCAATGCTGAGCTTCTGACATCTGGGCTCAATGAAATTGTGAAAGTAAGAGCTCAGAGAAGCGGTCACTAACTTTTCCCCCACCCCTTCTTCAGTTGCTAGGACGGCCCGTGCTTCTGTAAACAATGTGGCCGGTCTATTAGATGCAGTAGGAATCGCCTACAACCAGAGTGACTGTTGCCTATTCATAGACAGTTCATCAAGGAGCCTGCGATGCTTTGTAACGGTAACAAGCACCATTCTCTGCCTATAGTTCACTCTGGGCACCTCAAAGAGGACTAAACCAGTATCAAGGTATCGCAGAATGCCCGGAAATATGGTGAGTTGGCTGGGAGGTCGGTCACTAACGACTTCAAAATGGTGTCGTTCTTGATGGGCCTCCAAGGGTGAGGGAGCTAGGAGGAAGCCATACGGAAGGCAAACCAACCGTGTACACTTCCTACTAGAAGGAAGACCGAGGCAGGGCAGTAGCAAGACGGCCTTGTAAGCGTTGCTTAAAAGGTCGAAGCTTGTCAGAGCTATAGCCTAGGCAACATGTGCCTGTAGCTGGTGTGTGTGTGTCGCCTCCGGCCGTTGCCTACAGCCGGGGCATCTGCTGGTCGCAGTCGGTTGACGCCAGTGAGATCTCTTTGATCTTTTCTCTTCTCTTTGATCTTCGATGCTACTGCTCCAGCTGGAACAGCTAGTCAGAGCTAGATCTGCCGTTGAAATCAGCCGAGTCAGCTGCTGCTGCTGCTGCACTCTTCGAACTACCTGAGACAAAGATGGGCGAGGAGGAGGAGGAGGAGGAAGCTATATGAGCGAGTAGGGATTCTCTTAATTTGCACAGGTTGGCTGGTAAACGGGATCAGAAACGTTCAAAGGCAGGGCACGAACGGGTTTTCGAGAGCTACCAAGTGTTTGCTTGCCGAGGCTACCCGAGAGCAGAGCTCTTATTTCGTTGGAGCCAGCAGCCAGGGTAGAAAGCTGAGCCGCCGGATCTTTAAAGGATAGCCTTGGCAAGCAAGGCGGCATGCCATGCGTGCATGATGAATGCACGATTAATGGCACTCAGCCCCAACTGTATGGTCGGAGCCCGTGCTTTTTTGGCAAAACTCAGCTGGTGCTGGCCTATGCACTGAAACACCAACGGGAACGGCTGTGGGTGAAGGGGTCGGGGCTCGCATCGAACCTTGGCCTGACCTGTACCTTGACCCTGTTCACCACCTCTTGAGGGCAGCAGGCCTCGACCTAGCTGCAGTCGGGACTACTACGTTGGTCACTTCGTAAATCCGGATGCCAGTGATTTGATTAAGTTTGGTCAGCATTTGGGAGTGATAGCAAATTCGGAAGAAGGCTGGATAGGGAAGCTAGCTCGGCTTACCCCTGTGAACTCTCGCCTGAGTGCAGTCGCCCGCGGCTAGCCAGCACTCAACTTTATTGAAACTTTAGCCATGTCGAGTGTGGGCACTTGTAGGCATGGTGGATGACAGCCTGCCATAGTGATAGCGGCTCAGCTGAAAATGGCTTTTCTTGCAAAAGCTGCAGAACGACCGCTCTCGATGGCCGAAGGGTTAGTGTGCAAACATGCTTGTGCCGTTGTGTGTGTGTGTGTGCCCGGCGTAAAACACACCTGTTTATTACAGCATTAAGTCGGTCTTTGTGATTCGCCAAGCTGGTTTGGTCCAACGGTTAAGGTGCTCGCCCCGACCAAGGTCTGGCTGAGGTCGTGGGCTCGAGCCCCGAGGCACATGTGAAGCGCCTGAGTAGTGATTAAGTTCTCTCAGGGCGCTATACAAATGAACTATATATTCGTCTTCGTGTGTATTCCTACACCGTACCTGTTGCTTGCCGATGATACCACCAATCATTTGGGAATGCTTTCTATACAGTACGCGGGCCTAGAAAGAGATTCAGTTCTCTGAAGGTACTATAGAAACATATTCTTATTATTATTGTAGTACAGCACCGGCCTGACTCAGTTTTAGAGCACTAGAATAGCTCAGCAGGAAACACCTCTGTCCTAGAGCAAGAGGACGCAGCCATCGTAGTAGGGCAATAAGGTGATCGATATTGGCTGGCCTGTCAACCCTATAGTCCCGGCTAGCAATTTGAGAATAGGGCGACGCTTGCCCACCCCCACCAGCCATCCTAAATTTGCTGGACGGTTGCCGTGAGAACAAAAGAAGTGGGTGAAGAGCATCTCCGTTCTCGAGCTGTGAGCAGGGGCACAGAGGCGATTGATATTGGCTGTGTTGTCAACCCCATTGTCCCGGCTACTTAATGTAATGTATCTTCGTCTGTAACTCCACAAAGTCATACAGACCATGTGGGTGTTACGCAGGAGAGTTTTGTATAGCGAACTCATAGCCTAAGCGGCTTTCGGTACGCATTCGGTAGCCAACAGACTTCGTCTCACGCAGCAAAGAGAAAGTGGGAAGCATAGCAGAGTCAGGAGAGCAGTTGAGGTAGTGATTAGCATGGAAGTAGCAGCTCAGGACTGCTGAAAAGGATGAGCTATAGTCGGCAGTAGGAGAGTAGTCGTTGTTTCGTAAGAATTGTGGAAGCGAGTTCCACAGCCTAGGACCTGCAGAGCTAAAGCTTCTGTCGCCAACGGTCTTTAATATAATGATAGGGCGCCGCTGGCTAGGTCTCTCTTCTTCATCTCCCGCTTCTTCTTCATCTCCCTCTTCATCTCGACGCTGTCTCGGCTAGTTGCCGGACTTGTTTCTCTGAAAGCTAGGGAGGAGGGCGGGCTGTTCGCCGGTGATTGAGGGACAGGACGAGCCAGCACGGGAGGATTCGGCGGAAGCCACCGAATACGGTCGTATCGCGCCCGAGCTGGCATTTTGTGTGTTCTTTCGTGTTTTGTGCGTTCGCGCTAGCACGTGGTCTCGGCATAGGGATTTGCCGGTGCGAGCTAGGCGTAGTTGGCGCCCGAGCTCTCATTTTGTGTTCTGTGTGTATGCGCATGCACGTGGTCTCACCAAGAGTGCTTGGCGTAGTATATGAGGTATTCCTGCCGTAAGGTGGAAGCGGAGCCCTAGTTCTCCAGTTAGGGTCTAGGCTCCGGTTCAGGCTCCTCGTCTTGTTAGGGTCGTTCCCCACAATAGACGCAGGTAGCCTAAGTTCGGGAACGTATTCCCTCCGCAAGTGCGTTTGTGCTGTTGAGAGCATTGAGATACAACCGAGCTAGGCGCACAGCGACTTTGTGTGCTTGCAAATAAAGCTCAGTAAAACCCCCAATTTGTGTCTGGCTTTCCAATTCATGCTGTGGAATCACGACCCCCTTTAGTAACGGTGAGTAGGTCAGCGCCAGAAACGCTAGTTTCGTGGCTGCCTGCGGCACCGAGCATTACGTGGTAGGTTATGCCGCTAGGTAAGCGGCTGGTTAAGCCTACTCCACCGAGCCTTCCGAAATACATTATTATTACCGAGCAGCTAATTAATAGCGCTGGCTTCAAACGGTCAGATCAGGAGCCGGTGGTCAGTTGCAGACATTTTGAACGCAAACCCCACCCATTGCCACTAGAGGTGGCACAAGGCTCAGCTCACAGAGCATCGGCCCCCTGCAAGCAGCGGCAGCAGCACCCACCCCTTTTGGCCTAATAGTGGCCTACAAGCCTATAGGTGGCCATGTCGTCAGGCAGCCCAAGTTCCCGGCTGCAGCGACTGCTGCCAAGACTCTGCTATTCAATAATGCTATTGAATCAGACGAACTGTACTTGATAATTAACCAAACTTTCTTATCAGCCAGCCATCTAAGCTCCTGGCTGAACAGTCTCGTGTTGCTATCGTAGCCGGCACATAATTTATTGCAGCTACAAGGCAGAAACAATTAGTCAGTAACAGCTTTCAAAAAATGAGGCGATTCGGCATGCCAAACAAAGGCTCGTTGCAATTTTAGTAGCAATTTTCTTTACGTCGGTGAGAGCCGTGTGCCGATTTCTGTCTGTCGCAATTTTGATGTTCCGGCTTGCTGGACACACTGCCTCCTTCCTATACGGACAGAAGCCAGCCGGCGCTTGCCTACACCAGCTGGTGAGAGAGGTGGAGGCAAGCCTCCGGCAGGCGAAGCACCACTGGCCCTGCATGTCTGCACCTCTCGGTTAAAGACGGTTGCGACGAGATGGCGGCCATCGCCTTTCAGATCAGTAGCAGGCAGCGAGCGTACCAGAGGGGCTACATTGCGGGTGCGAGCCACAGGAAGCCCCGGCTAAAACTCTCTGACCAGAGGCACCCTCTACTAGAATGCAGCTGCGCAAGTGCAGCCGCGCATGGCGGCCGTCTGATATTTGCTAGAGCGACGATTCGCACGCAAACGCCCCAAACCACGTGGCCGTCGGTACAGATAGCGAATAGCCAGGCATCGAGGACGGACCGACCAATTGGACCGACCAATTGGACCGACGCTCAGCAGCTCGTCTTCTCCAGGAAGAGCCGGTACAGATAAGCATGAGGCGATGGAGGGAGCGAGGGAGTGAGCCAGAGCAGAAATTGTGTGGCAACGCGCAATCGTCTGCGCAGCAAGTGATATGTGTACACTCATTCACCCCAAGACCTTGAAACATGGGGCACACTGACCAGATTGTTGCCAAATATTCGGGGCCATACATATTAACACGTACGTACACCTGCGAGGGCGCGCGCGCACACACACACACACACACACATACACACTTGTCTGTGCGCACACACACACACACACACAAATTCACACATACACTTGCATCTATGTGCACATGCAAACACTTGCATCAGAGCGATTTGAGGGTGGCAACATCCGAGGCTAGATGGCCGTGATCCAAGAGTGTACAGGTAAATAGCAATTGCATTCGAAGGCATGCATGCCTTCCCCCTCCAAACATCAATATGTGTGCCTAACCGACACATTCTTTCAGATGACACACTTGCTTGATTAGCATACTTGGTTGGCTGTACATACGTGCTTGACAAGTTGATGCTTTACACATCCCGATAGGTAAGGCTGTGGGGAAGTACAGATCTCAAAGTCTGCCCGGTTTGTTATGTGTGCTTGTGCCAATGAGTCTCACGAGTCACCGAAGCTCGACAGTTAGGTGATGGCTGGCTCCCACACAAGCCAAGCCAAACATAGCTGCAGACCAGAGCTCGGGTTTTTGGCCTTATTTGTCAGCTCCTTTGCTAGACGTTCTGATTACCCAGCCTAGCTACTTTTTAGCCCGTCTGGCAGATTCTAACAAGAGACGTCACTGACAAGCAAGATAATCACGGCTGCTAGTAAATGAAGTCCTGTGCTCATGCTAACAAACACGCACATGACATTAATTCATCGGGTCATGGTGTCAATAACGAAAGCCACCATAGACGTCTTTGTCTTATTGCAGCACAATATGTAATCGAGGGAGTTCAGCACCTGTTACTCGATCGCCGAACTGAAGCCGGATCCGGCAGCTGCATTGATCTCACCTGATCGATGCCGGTTCTTTGCAGCTGCCACTGCCTAGGCTCTAAGCTTGGGCATGGACAAGAGCTTCAGTGCTGACGCTAGCACCACAACAGATTGGCCTTGTTTTTGCTTGTTTGCAATTTTCCAAGCTACCAAGAAGGCAGCAGGACAATTTCACACCACTACCAGCACATGGCTAGAGATGTTTGCACTTTGAACATAACAATGGAAACTCACTGCAGGGGCGAGGTGTGTCAGTACATCCGCAAACCCCTTCACAGCCTTATTGCTCGGGCAAAGCAAACATAAGTTGCTGCCTGCTCCCACCTGATATTTCGACTGCTATCGACTGCTTGCTCAGCAGAGCATGTTATCTTACGGCTGCCTTCCACGCTCTCGAACACATCCGGTCACACACATGAGCACGTGCACACACTTGCCTCAGCATATACTTTCGCGTGCACATGATGCGTGGGTGAGCACACGCGCACACACACAAACACACACACACACAAACACACGCACGCACACGCGCGCGCGCGCACACACACACACACACACACACACTGGCACACACTGGCACACACACACACACACACATGCAGCCACACACTGGCACACACGTTGCAGGTCACGAGAATCACAACGAAACGATGGGGCTAGCTGGGGGGGGGGAAGAACTCAGCTCCATCTCAGCTGCATGTCATAGCTGCCGATGGCATTGCTTGCTTGGCTTGGTACCACAGCTCACATGAATCGGTGCCGTACATGACACACCCCTTCTTTTCACAAAGTTTCCTTGTCTCCGGCCTCATCGAGGAGGGAACAGGTCTCGTCGATGCTTCGAGCCAGGAGCTGCTAGAAGCCGGTGAGAGACCTCGCCGAAGCCGCGTGAAACCTCTTAACAGCAAGAGCCCCGAAGGACCGAGTCCTCCGCTGCAGGCGCCACAGCGCTGTGCGTAGCAGCAGGAGTGTGCGGGCAACGCCCAAGTGGCACAATCATTTGCTCACAGCGGCAGATTTAACGTCACGGTTGCCCCATTCCTGCACGTAATGACCATAACGGGCAGCACGTGAACGCCCCCTCACGGTTACACTATCACCACTTATCAGAGTTGCGGTCCTCGATGTCATTGTACGATATTTGTGCAGCCTACACTCAGACGAACGATGGCTGCCTTGGCGCCAGAGGAGGTCGTCTTATCGTCTCTCATTTCAGATCCCTTGCACAGAGAAGCAGCACATAGAACATAATAGCCACTGGGGGGGGGGGGGGAGGTCTCAGGGCTTCAATCGAACGGCTCGAAGTAAGGTGGGCCTATGGCATGCATCAAGGGTAAAGCGCCTAGAGAGAGATTAAGTTCTCTGAGGGCGCTTTATCAAGTGAATTATTATTATTATTATTATAAGGGGTCGGTGCTCTAGCAAGCTCGAGTGGTGACTCCTTTCGGTCACAGCCATCTGGTCTCAGCCAGGCTGAGTCTTTGCTGCTGGCCTTCGAGGCACACACCGACTGAGATCGAGGTATGTCGGAGTCACTGGGATGAGGTCAACAAGTTCCACTGGCTAGATCGGACCTTTAATCCTCAGTATAAAGAAGATAGAGAAGCCATCAGTCACCCTACGGCCAGACCCCCACCTCGGCCTGCCATTCCACTCAGCCACCTGCGGTTCAGTTATTTGCTGTTGCTGCCTTGCTGCAGCAGCCAGCAGTCCACCTCGGTCGGTCGCCTCCTGCTACTTGCTTCCCCTGCTGCTGTACAGCTCGGCGACTCATAGCTAATGACAAGCGCAGCAAGGTGCCACTAGCAGGCTTCTTTTGCATGCTGCCAAAGCCGGAATGCTGGCCTTTGACAGAAAACAATCAGCCAGCGAAATGGCGCCAGATAGACAGGCTCGGGACAGACAGAGGTGCCTTCCCATGCCTGTAGGCAGCTGCTTCTTTAGCCAGAGCAGCAAGTGGGTGGGGCCCGGAAAAGGAACCAGCCGTTGGGAGCCTGTGAGGGGCCTTGTTGTCCGAAGGAGGACACGATGGAACCGGCCCAGTGGAGAGCTCGAATTCATTCGACAGTGGGGGGGGGGGGACAGGATGCTCATCGATGAACGGCCCCACAGCAACAACACCACGGCTATAACGCAACCAACCAGCCGGCAGCTAGCTGTGGCAATACCCAAACAGCCCGGACACTGCAGGGCTAATCATTCGGTACAATCAACAAACTTATCTTTTGTTTCAGCCACAGGTAAATCTAAAATTGGCAAGCGAGCCCCACCCAGTCCAAAGAGAAGGATACACATAGGGCGAGGCCTCTCGTAAGCCATTGGCTGGAGCACTTGCGTCAGCAGCTTCTCGCATTCTGTCACACCGTGCTGCCAGCCTTGCCAGCCTGCCATCAACTGCCACGCCGCCGTATCGTTCCAGCTCCTGACAAGCCTGCAAAGCACGTGAGAGGGGAACAGTGACTTCCGGTGTCATCACCAGTGAATTTACTATCTGGGATTGCCATTAAACATTCCTGCAAGGCACGATATGTCGAATATTAACGAACATCAGATTCCTAGGGATGCAAACAACGAGATGCCCCGAGCCGTGATCGGACAGGTGAACTGAATCTCTTTCAAGGCACTTTACAGGTGCTGTATAGAAAGCATTACCAAATGATCGGTGGTAACATCTGCAAGCAGCAGTAATAGTCTAAGCACGAATATGTACACGAAGCACGAATCGAAAAGATCCACTAAATGCTGTAATAAACAGGAGTGCTTTAAGCTTCGTTGTAAATGTCGTCATGTCAGGAAACGTTTCACGTGGGTCGGGAGCAAATTCCAGGCTTTGGGAGCATACGAATTAAAGGCACGGTCTCAGAAGGCTTTGATGTTCGTACGAGGTATAGCTAAACGATTAGATTCCACCGAAAATCCGGTGATACGATGCGTAGCCTAGTGGGGGAGTAGATCTGATAGGTATGTTGGAGCCAAAAGATGAAGGGACCTAAGAGTGAGTGACCGAACCTTGAAGTCGATGCCTTGCTTGACTGGGAGCCAGTGCAGGTCAGCAAGAAGTGGTGTGATGTGGCAACTGCAACGCTCACGACAGACAAGCCTAGCTGCAGGATTTTGCACCACCTGATTGTGCATGCCGGTAGGCCAGCAAGCAGTGAGTCACAGAAGTCAAGATGAGGATCAAGACGAGGATGAAGGATGTCACGAATGCATGGATCAACTTGGATGTGGTGTCCCTATCTAAACAAGCCCGAATTTTAGCAATGTCATGTAGCTGAAAGTAGGCAGACTTGATTGTGGAGCTGATGTGGTCATCTAACGAAAGGTCACTTTGGAACATAACACCTAGATTTCGTGCAGATTCAACAGAAGATCTGCTGGCAGAGCCGATTTTGAGCGTTAGCCTATCCAATTTCTGAATCACACTTGGTTTGCCCATGGCTAGTAAGTTATTTTTTATATCATTCAGTTTAAGAAAATTTGCATCAAATATCCAATTATATAAAAATCAAACTCACTAACCGTGTTGGGCATTTTTTCAGCAATCCTTGAAAGTTTGAAGCATGCTAATTTGAACATTCACAACCATACATTTGATATGGTTTGGAGGGATTCTAAAATTCGATGATGTGATGGAAAATAAAAAATCGAACGGCGTTTTCTTGTCAAAAAGAAAGTAAAGAATTCTTTAAAATTTCGTCGTAGGTTTTAACTATCCCAGTTTACTAAATGCATGCACTAAATTAAACTACCGGCTCATATTTTCAATGAACACATTATAACCCATGCAGGTCACCATGGCTTTGGCATCTCATGTTGTTACCAAGACGTCTAAATCGGTGCTACAGTGCTCTACGGCTCTTTTTTCATCAGGAAACACAGTGAGTTGGTCTCTGGCTCTAACTGCATTTCCGATTTCTTTCATATTCTCAAAACAGATCTGGCCTCTGTACGTGCATGCAAAAAACAAGACGTCTCAAACTTTGAACATTCCCCAAACTAGTGCCGAATGCAGTTGTTAAGATGCATTTCTCTAGAGAGGTATATATGGCACATCCAAAAAATCTTACTTCACTGTCTTCTGATTGTGCTGCCACAACTATCCTTCGAAAACCGCAACTATTTTCGCATACGAGCACACGCGCACTAACACACACACACACACACACACACACACACACACACACACACACACACACACACACACACACACACACACACGTGCGTGTGCACACACACGCACGTGAAATCGCAAAACAAGTTAATTGTGCCTGTCCCATCCCTTCCCCACCCCGAACACTCAGTAAGCCAATTGAGGTGGCAGCATGATGCTATTTGGTACATTTACTGCTTCCTCATATCTTACTATGGTAGCATTTTTGCCGTGATTTGTTAAAACTCAGCAAGGCTTCAAATTTGTGTTAATCCCCCCCCCCCGATGCATAGATTTTTGGGCCAACACTATATATAAATGTTTATCTATATCTAATATACATGTGTATATATATTATATGCACACACCTTGGTATAGATATACACCTACGGGTCTGATCTGACAGCCAGTTTCACGTACACTATAAACCCCAAGAGGATATCAAGCAATAGAAAGTAAAAACAGCACCTTGCAGGTCATCAGGAATCGAACTTTTGACATTAGATACCAGACGTGAGTCACAGTAAATTATGCACTTCGACCGACTAAAGCAGTGGCAGCAGTAGCCAGGAGTAGCCGATCCGGCAGCTGAGTAGCTGAGCAGGCAGCATTTGCCCAGGCTAAGACTTTGCTCTGGCTTTGCCAGGCCCGCTAAGCTCTCCCTCCTTTGCTCAGCTCTCACTCCTTTGCTCAGCTCTCCTTCATTTGAAGCTATGATTAAAGTTTATTTTAGTTACAGCCCGACCGAAGGCCATCTGCCGTGGGACTAAAAGCAGAGAAATGAGAGCTAAAAAAATCGACAGCAACTAGTTAGTGGCAATAACCGAACAACCGAGAGCTCGGCATGTTTAGCGATGAAACTCTTTTTTGCACGCACCTTTTGCATGGCAGCAATTCTGCCGCGATCGGCCGTAGCCAGTGCTTCGGCAGTGCTGATCCACTCGCTCAGTGCCTCTGGATGCGCACATCCTTTGGCGTAGTGGCCTGCAAGCTGTAGTGATACAGACTCTCGAGCTCACGCCCCACTCTGCTGCTGGCAGGGCGAGAGAGATGACTCCTACCTGCTCATCCTAAAAACTGCTGCGCCTGGCTCGCACTGGGCGAACATAGATTGCCCCCTGAACTTCACAATCGCGAGATCCCGAGAATGCAGATGATTGGAGAAGGAAGAAAAGTGGTGGGCCGGCACTGGTGGCACGATCAGTGGCAACATACCAACCTAAGGTTAGTTTTGTGTAGTGCAAAGACGTGAACGCACCATGAAAGTGAGATATTGTGACAGTGCCAACAAAAGCGCCATGCCAGGTAGGAACATTTATATCAAAGCTTTCAATAGAGCAAACGATAGCTACTAGGCACGAACGACATTCCTAATTGAGAATGATCAAAGGCCAGGAGTTCGGTATGAGGGGCAAAAACCACGACCTTACGAGCATGGCATCAAGTATAAGAATTCTTTTCTAAAACTGCTCGGAAAAGTTCTTTAGCCTCTCTAGAACAACTCAAGCAAAGTTTGAGACAGCCTATAGCTCAGTACTGAAGGCTCAAACCAGAAGCCTTTTTGTGAGGCACTACACAGGAACTCGTGCCCTCCTGTGGAGAGCCTCGGCTTAGCCGAGGCCTCTTAAAACCTGTCTGAAAAAGAATGACCTATTTAGCCTCTCGTAAAATATGATTCCCCTGAAGAAATCAGGCCTTCTAGAAACCATCGTAACTCTGTGCAGCTTTTGAAGCTCCACAAAAAATATACAAATCAGTTGCATCAACTCGGAGAACCCCATTGAATCTGAACGCCGAAGGTACGACACCCAACAAGCCTCCAGAGCCACGCCCCATCCTTGCTTACAGTACATTCAAAAAGATCATTTACTGAATTTCAGCAGTCTAATAGCCCTTCCCTGAAGTTATTGCAGCCTTTCGGAGAGAGGCTGCCCGGCTGGTTTGGCCCAGTAGTTAAGGTGCTCCAACGAACCCAGGTCTGGCCGAGGTCGTGGGCTCGAGCCTCGTGGCACATGTAAAGCGTCTGAATTGAGAATAGGTTTTCCCAGGGCACTATACTAATGAATTATATTTATTTTAGGTGGGGCTAATGGCTCAATAGATATACAGTAGCTCATTTGGCCTTACTGCGGTCGCACCCTGGCGAAAGCTGGAACGATCTGGCTGAATGCTAGCATCCTTAGTGGACTTGCTACGCCTAGCAGCCGTAGGGTCACGCAGTCGCTGTTTAGCAGCCTACAAAGCTGATTCAAATTTTAAAGTTTACAGCGATTCACTGACCAGAGAACTCTGAAATGACTTTAGCAGCCATCCTTGAGTTCTACTTGAAACTAGCCTTTCCGGAGAAAAATGCAGACCGGCACACAATTCTTTTTAAAGCATCCTTCAAAGCACGGAGGCCCACTCAGGAGACAAATGACCGTGAAGCCTTGCGTAAAAAGGTACACTGTCGGACAGGAATAGCTTTTGTTTCCTCAACACACGGTCCCTAGCTTTTTTAAAAACAGTAACTGTAGCTTTTTCTGAAAGCAAGTGCAGATTCTGCTTGCCGACAAAAGCACCGTCATGGCAAGGGCTTGGTAGCCCCCCTAAACCCATTAACCACTCGGTCATGCTTCCTTTACAGCATACGTGAAGTGCCTAGAAAGAGACCAAGCTCTCTGAGGGTGCTATGCAAATATAAAATATTATTATTACTAATCATATCTTATACACAGTGCCATAAAAAACTCAATCTCTGTCTAGGCACTTTACATTTGCTGCAAAAGAAGCACGATCAAATGGTTGGTGGTAGCATGCTCAATGACAGCAACCATAACGTAGTTAGGGGTGACATGCACAGGGTCAGCATGCAAATATGGTTAGTGGCAGCAAGCAGAGTCTCAGCACGCATAAGCACATGAAGGACGAATCACATGGGCCCACTAAATGCTGTCGTAAAAGTATGCATTTTTAGTTTCTTTTTAAATGTAGTCAAGTCAGGGGATGCCGGGAAGCAAGCCGGGAATGAGTTCCAGGCTTTGGGAGCATATGAACTACAGGCATAGTCTCCAAAAGGATTTGAGGTTCTTACGAAGTATAGGAAAAAGATTACATTCCGAAAAGCAAGTGGTACGATTGTTAGAATTTTGGGAGAGTAAATTTGATAGGTAGGCTGGAGCCAAAGAATGAAGGGACATAGACGTGAGTGACAGAACCTTGATGTTTTTCTTGACTGGGAGCGAGTGGAAGTCGGCGAGAAGTTGTGTGATGTGACAACTGAGCTGCTCACGACAGACAAGCCTAGCTGCAGAGTTTTGCACAAGCTGTAAGGGCCTGTGTGCACAGGCCAGAAGACCAGCAAGCAGTGAGTTATGGAAGTCGAGATGGGACGTCGCAGATGCACGGACCCATTTATATGTGGTATCCCTGTATAAACAAACCCGAGTTTTAGCAATCTTATGTAGTTAAAAGTAGGCAGATTTGACTGTAGAGCTGACTTGGTCGTCTAATGAAAGGTCACTTTAGAATAGGACACCTACATTTCGAGAGATTCAGCAGGACATATACTGGCAGAGCCATTTGTGAGCGTTAGGTTTTCTAATTTCTGAATCATACTTATTTGCCCATAACTAGTACACTGGTTTGATCATCATTCAATTTAAGAAAGTTTGCTGCCATCTAAATGCAAATATCATCAATCTATGCAGCAAGGGAGTTGAGAGAATTTGTCGTGCTGGAAGGCTGGGAAGGATCAAAACAAAGGTAAAACTGAGTATCATCTGCATAGAAGTGAAAGCCTAGATTGTGCATGTCACCGAGCTGGTTTGGTCCAGCGGTTAAGGTGCTCGCCCCCCCCCCCCCGACCACGGTCTGGCTGAGGCCGTGGGCTCGAGCCCGGAGGCATATGTGAAGCGCCTGAATAGAGATTAAGTTCTCTTGGGGCACTATACAAATGAATTATATATATATATATATATATATATATAGATTGTGCTTGGCAATTACATCGGCAAGAGGGAGAATATAAACCGTGAAAAGAATGGGTCCAAACACAAATCCCTTAGGTAACACATAAGAGAACACTTAAGAGATTCCTTGGATGATCTTTGTTCATATACATCAATACTCTGGAGTCTCCCACTTAGATAGGACCTGAACAGAGCACTGGTTCCCCGGCATGATGAGAGGTGCTCAAGAAGGACAAAGTAATCGATAGAACTGTGCCGAAAGAGCAAGCAAAACAAGTCGAGAGACTAACTAAGCCAGCATTCTTAAGAAGGTCGTTATAAACCCGAAGCAATGCTTACTCTATGGAGTGATAAGCTCTAAAACCAGACTGGAACTTACTAGCAAGGTTTTAAGTTTCATTATAAGAATTCAGCTGGTCTGCCACGACTCGTTCCACTAGAAGAGAGATTGGGCAGAAATTGCCCAAGTTCTCTTGGTCTAGTGTTGCTTTGTTGAGTAGTGACCTGACTATAGCCTTTTTGAAAGGTGCTGGAACATGACCTGAGAAATAATAAACATGACCTAATGAAATATTTATGATATGATGCTAGTTATGCATGGCAGCAGCAGATTTATGCGTCGTATAAGCAGGACAGTGGGAATTGGGTCCCGAGGACTAGTTGTCTTCTTTGATTGGGATATGAGCTTCAGAACGAGGTCATTAGTGGCTTCCTTGAATGTAGATATTAAGGTGCTGCACGAAATTGAGGGGTAGGATTCCAGAAGGGGTTTCTGCCACCCCAGGGATGGACTCCCCGATCTTGTCTATCTTGTTGACAAAGATGCCAGAGAAGCGATGGGCTAGATCGCTAGCATCACTAGGTAAGGAGCTAACATGGGAGATAATAAGAAGATAGTTTATTGTAGACATCAGCATTTTTGAAGTGTGCACCTGTGAATCAACAACGTTTTTATAGAAGCTAGACTTGGCCTTTGCTAGGATGGATTGGCATGATTTTCAGTAGTCCTCATGTGCCTGTCGATGGACTGTCAGTCCTGATCTTTTGTATGCTTTTTCAAGCTTGCCCGAGTAGACCTAGCTAGTTTAATGTCTGTGGTAAACCACAGGTCACCTGGGTGAGGGTACGAAGTGCACTTGGTCAGAGGTGGAAACTCGTCGAGCATGTCAGCTAGTGTCGTGTTGTAATAATTGGTAATGATAGCATGCAGCTGTAGGAGAAAATTTGGTGGAGTGTGTGTCGCTTGATGTGAGTAGGGCTATGCACACGAGTCACAAGAGGCAATAAGTCAGTCAGGGCACGAAATTTGGTGCTGAAGGCACAAGATAAGTTATAAAAATGATTGTTAAAAGTACCCATAATGATATAGGATCGATTTCTTGCACACAGAAAGGAAATGGGATAAGTCTGAGATAAAGGAGGACTTGGTACTTGGAGGATGACAAGACTATTGCCACCATCGGTAGCTTGTTGCCAGGGTGAACTCTAAACAATAGATTCAAAAGATTGCTTCGAGAGGACTGCAAACCGCCTGAAACTGACGAAGGAGTGTGTGATAATAGCGATTCCACATCCGGTTTTGATTGATCTGGAGCGAGGATGAAGAAGGCTGTCGGGGTTGGTTATTCGATGGTTGGGCAGTTTGCAGATTTTTGCCAAGTTTCGGTTAAGGCGAGCAGATCGAGGCCTTTTTCAAAAATAAGGTCGCTTATATATTTAGATACTGTGGGGATGGGTTTTTCATAAATTTGGCAGCTGCCGGCTTGGTGAGGGAGCTGGCTAGCCTCTGTGGTTTACCGGCTGAGTGAGCGGCAGAGGAGCTTTGCGAGTGCATTTAGCTGCATGACCTTGGGTGTTGGATTTGGGATGTAGACGAGGTTGGAGGGGCAGTTGGTAAGCAGAGGCACGGCCGGACAGTTGGGGCTGTTTCGCTGTGAACCTTCTCCAGGGAAGAGCATGCTGTGTCACTTTGGAATAAAAGGGATTTTTTAACTTACCTTATTAATAGGGGTTTATTGCACATTAGACGAGGATTCTAAAGACAAGCGTTAAGTTAGACCGTCTGAGTAATAGCAGGCCTAATGACAACTAATTTAGAGATATTCACAGCAACGCTTGAGGGAGCACTTGCTGAGCAGTTCCTGAGACGATGCTAGGAATACCAAACGAGCATGTACTCAGCTCGTAGCTCCCCACCAGCTAGCAGGTTCTCAGCTCCCGGCCCCTTCGCAGGCTCCGGGGCGCCTTTCTGTTGTTAATGCGTAATTAACGGATCTTAGCCACAGCAATAACATCTAGGAATGCATTTAAGGATGATAACAAAGAGATAATAGGTTCGTACGATCATAACTACTAAGCAGATTACCAGCCGCCAGCATAACTTACACCGCCCGCCGGTTATTATTATTAGAAAGGTTCACACCCCATTTGGGAAAGTTTCGAGTATCTTAAAACGATAGAGCAACTAGCTCAAGCCTCTTTGGGGGCCATCAACAAAGAGACTGTAACCCACTTTGAGAAACTGAAGCTTTCTTCTCCCCCCTCACGGCGGTCTGCCTGGTAGGATTGATGATCACCAACTATAGATAGACATTGGTAGCTTCCCTCTAGAGAAACATCGATGAAAGGCTTTTAATTCCATCAAAAACAAGAGGTAGTCCCTATTTTTTGAGAGAGATAATAATAATAATAATAATAATATTGCACTTGATAAAGCGCCCCAGAGAACTCAATCTCTGTCTAGACGCTTTACATTTGCTGCAAAGGGAAATGCAATTGAATGGTGAGTAATATCATGCTTGATAAACAAACAAAATGAATAGCATGGTTGGCGGTGACATGCACAGGGTCAGCAAGCAAATATGGTTAGTGGCAGCAAGCAGAGTCTCAGCACCCATAAACACGTGAAGGACGAATCACATGGGCCCACTAAATGCTGTCATAAATAGGTGTGTTTTTAAGTTCTTTTAAATGTGGTCAGGTCAGGGGATGTTGTGACGCAGGTCGGGAGGGAGTTCCAAGCTTTGGGAGCATACGAACTAAATGCACGGTCTCCAAAGGATTCGAGGTTTGTACGAGGTATTTGTAGACTGTTAGATTCCAAAAAGCGGGTGGTACGATGCTTGGCCTGATGGGGGAGTATATCTGAGAGATAGGCTGGAGCCAAAGAATGAAGTGACCTAAAAGTGAGCGACAAAACCTTGAAGTCAATCCGTTGCTTGACTGGTAGCCAGTGCAGGTCGGCAAGAAGTGGTGTGATGTGGTAACTGTGAAGCTCACGACAGACAAGCCTAGCTGCGGAGTTTTGCACCAGCTGCAATCGCCTGATCGCACATGCTGGTAGGCCAGTAAGCAGTGAGTTGCAGAAGTCGAGACGGGATGTCACGAATGCATGGACCAACTTGGAGAGAGAGCCTGAGGCTTTGTACCTAAGTTTTGCTTCTTTACACCGGCCTTTCTGGGAAGGAAGGAATGGAAGTGGCTCTGTCACTTTGCTTATGGGTGTTTGATTGTCAGGTAAATATTTTGATAAGTGGTTGATGGCCGGGCGAACTGACTCACCACCAAGGAGGTGGAGTCCCGAGGTCCGTCAGGCGATAAGCAACGAGATAGTCGGTGCTGGCTGAGAATCAATGCGATTTGGACTTTGGGGCGATTCAGTGGTGCTTTGAGTGCTTCGGGACAATACACCTAAGTCGGAGAGGTAAGAGATCGAAATCTCTATCAAGGATCAAGGTGCTTTGCGAATCCTACATGAGATGCAATAAGCACGAGTTCACAAGCAAGGTTTCATACTTTGACAAGCATGCAGAAGTGGACAAGAAACCACGTACGGCTGCTGATTAGCAGGACCCAAGTTGGTAACTCCCACAGAATCATGCACTGGCGAGAACTTAAAGCACCACAGGAAAAATGCAGAGTTCGTTTGGGTTCGGCAAAAGCTGAGAGGAGCAGATTCGTATGTAGATAAGACTTGAAAGATGCAAAGTCAATGCTAGTGCTGACGGATGCCGGAAGCGAGCTCCAGACTTTTTGCTCGATCACCAAAAGATTTCAATGCAGTGACTTGAGGTGGGGGCAACTTGAAGCAGAGGAGTAGGTTTCGTGAGAACACAGCAGAGGGCCAAGAAGGTCAGATTGTAAGCTGATACAAGCAAGAAAAGCAACCTTTAGGCTAGAAAGAGGATCTTGAAGTCGAGGTGATCTTTAAAAGGAAGCGAGTACATTTAATCACAAGCAGCCTATGGAGGATCAAATGATAAATAGGTATGCGATGAGTGCCATCGGCATATTGTAAAAATTGGATACAAGGAAATCCTGCGTTTGGAGGTGACATTGACCAAAGGAAGAGTATCGAAAGTAAAAAGAAGGGGTCCTCAGACCGAGCTCTGATGTACCCCATATTCGAAAGGGTCCACAGATGACGGACAGCTATTTATCTCTACACTTTGACATCTCTTATTGAGATAGGAACTAAACCAGTTTAGCATTGTGCCAGTGATGCATAGGTGTGTCGGGAGGCGCACAAAAAGAATATGGTAGTACATTGTGCCTAATGCTGCTGAGAGAACTAGCAAAGACCCCCACTCTTATCAGCAATGTTCAGAACGCTGTTGTTACCTAACTGCACAGCCATTTCTGGGTAAGGGTTAGCTCTATTGGAATCTTGACTGGAACTTGCAAGAATCTGGAGAACTCCTTGATTCGATCTGGATAACAACAAAATAAGCCGATCTGATGCCTCCAGGCTAACAATCTAATCAGGAGCCCCGACTAACAGCTGCTTTAAGTATAAGTAGTTGGGAAAATTAATGAAAAAAGCATAAAAACATGCAGTGACCTTCGGTCAGAAGCAAGAGATCACTGGCCTTCTGCCCATTCGACTACTGGCTATATGTCACACTTCAGCCTCGTAGGATTGCCTACGCAGGACAACTCTTGCTTGTCTGAAGTGCACCTAAGCGACGATATGGAAGCAGGATGAAATTAAAAAGGCAGTTACATAAGCAATAACAAAAAGAGTTTCAGTGCTGCAGGTGATAGTGGTATTGCTAATACTATCTGCTAAACAAAGATGAAAAGATAACTAGAAAAACTGTCACAGCAAACAAAGCGAAAAATCGGCAGATTCCACTGTCTCATTTATGTAGAAGCAGAAGAACCTTAGATGCTATCACCAGCTTGAATCAGACAATAAAGGATTGCCTGCCGCAGGACTCCAACCCATGACATACTTAGCAAAATTTGACACCTCACCCCTGGGCTAAGACCCAGGGGTTAGGATCGGTTGAACATGGGAATGCCTGGTCTAGCAGATTTGTGCCAAGGAGATATTTGGCTCGGAGGCTTCACTAAAAATATCAGGAGGACGACGAATATAGCAATCCACTGTACAATCTCTGCTTTTAGATTATCTGACCGGCTTTTATGCGAAATAGATGAGGCACCCATTTGAACCCAACAATTTATGATTGACGATTTGGGCAATGAGCTCATTGCCCAAATGCTCATCTTGCATGCTGACTGCTGCAAGAGATTTTGGCATTTGATATAGGTACATCAAAAACGAAATTATTTAGCTTAGTTATCAAACTCTATCTAAAACCAGCCAATACATCAATTGCACTGGTCGGTGGGAAGCCTACTATGTTTCTTCTTGCCTAGCAGCTTTTTTCAATTGAATTGCCTGCATTAGGTCTGCAATTACTTGCTGCCTGTGCTTGTTGCCAGACTCCAGTGGCTAGATATGCTTCGTGGGATTGCCGACAAGACGTTTTTGCTCACAGCCAGTCAACAGATGACTTCTAGAATTTAGTCTGTCCAGAATAATTAATAACTACTCAAGAAGTTATCAGAACGAATCAAGAAGTTATCAGAACGCTCGTGCAAAAGCAGAACCATCAAGCATGCAGCAGACGGAGTTCTGAGCAGGTCAAAGTTGTTCTTCAACAATTTTCGAAGAGAATTCAGAGCCGTAAGTGGCTAACCGCTCGATTAGCCAGTTAAAGCCCAACTAATGCCACTGTGATTGATCACAGCAGTTGGATCAAAGTCGAGGGTTTAAGGTCAGCCACTGTTTTGTTCGAAACCTTTTAGTGGAATCATATGGTGCGACACGGATTACTTGGATCAAGGCAGAGCATGCTGAAAATTCACAGGTACAGTACAGAGACTTTTGAAGGATTGGATATGCACATGCTCTTACCAAAGCTGTAAAATGGAACGTTGATGCAAACAGTGTATGGTCCATGAGACACATCTGGTAGATAGTGTAGTTCCAGCTCTGCTCCATAACTCGAGTTACTGTAAAAAGTAAGACCTACATACTTTGATTTTGCAGTACACGGCACCGGTATAGCTTAGAACCGCTGCAGCATATAGCTTGAGTGTATGATAACGGTTCAGAAATGCAGCCTTACATAAAGTTTACTGGCAGCATTTAGCTTAAGAACAATCCACATGTTAAATTTTGTCTGTTACTCACAAGCTGCGGGCCTCTTCACGGTTGCTTTGCGACTGTAAACCTGGGCAGCAATTACAAGCAGGGTTGGCATGGTTTAAGAAGAGAGGCCTCTCTAAAACATCGGTTCTCTTTAAGAAAACAGTGCTATAGCTAAGGAACAAATGGTGGGAGTACGCTCTGAATGTCTCTTGAGCCCAACCCAGTACCCAAGACTATGGAACTTGCACATGAGGTATGAGTCGGCTCCTTCTTTCATTCTGAAACAAAGCATACTACAGAGCACGTGCTCTGCTGGTGCATGCCATTGAAGCGAATTCTGGCTCACAGCTGCATTGCTTATGCACACCAATCCGCTGATGCCATTGACATTCGTCCTTTCCGGCTTATTTAAAGTGCCCAGAAAGATATTTAGTTGTCAAAGGGTTCAATATAGAAATACTCGCGAGCGTGAATAATTGATATGCCTAAACAGTAGTTAATAGGTTGACAGCAAATAACGAAACAATTGAATCCTGGCGATAATCCTAGACTAGTTAGTCGAGGCTCTCCGTAACATTAAGACACCCAAACGCTCTAGGTATATGCACAAATTGGTACCGAATAACCAGATTGCAGTGTGAAATACAGTTGGCCATTGCAGCATACAATGCAGTCAAGAAGAGGAATCCTATCAACCTGATACTTAAGGAACAAGCAAGGTTGCACAGCCAATTGGGAAAGTGTGTGCACTTTTTGTTTGTGTATGATACTAGTGTCAACTGGTAGTTACCTAAATGTGGAGTCCTTGCCTTGAGGTAAGATATCATGTTTCTTATGCAGACGGAGGCCTGCCATTGCACTATGCTGTGCTTCTACAAAAGAAATTAAAAGGGGAGGCCTACTAAAAAGGAACACATTTGGGAATACTCAGTGAATTGCTAACTACTATTAATTTGACCTAGATGTTTTGGCTGCAGGGATTACATGTTCCCGATTTATGATTACTAGGAATACAATTAATCATAACCAGTGCCTAGATACTGAGCCTTGGTCACTGAGGAATATAGAAACAGACGTTATCACGGAAGCACGTGGACTAATTTCTGAGTTTTGGGTAATTTTGATTGCTCTCACTGATTTTGGCTACACAACAACTGCATGCTTCTTTGGAGGTGCTAGCCGTGCTACTGCATGCCCTGACCACATCGTGAGTTTAACCCATCGCTTTTTGGGAGGCTAGCATAGGAGCTGTAGCTGACAGCTGGTTCAGTCGCTTGGGTTCCGAGACCGAGACAGAAGAGCTCTTTTGCTTTTCCTCTTTGTCTGATCAGCCCACGACTCTGAAATATCAAAGCAAACCATACCCATCTTGGAGATATTATCCCTACATTATATCTATCACTATAATAAACCATGTTTGTTAGTTAGCTAGTCCTGATGAGTGCCAACACAGAGGAAATAGTTTGATAATTAGTACACATAGCTGTAACATACACTCTCATGGTTGAAATCGAATTTCACATGACTATGAATTCAACAATGATAGTTAAAAAGGGTGTCTATGATTTTCCAGCAGCTTGCACTCTCTTCACTGCGACACCCTTTGCTTACTGTTAACGGAAGTGGTGACTAGCACTTCTGGAGCTTCTGCTTGGACCAGCCGAGTTGGCATATTGGAAAACTGCAAGAGTGAGTAAGACCGACCGGAAGTGGCGCTGCACCTGTCTTAGGTAAGCTATGGCCATGCATAAACATAATTCTTCATGTGGCTGTGACTTCCGTCTGCCAATGACGACCACCGAGTTTTCCCGAAAGTGAATTAGTAACCAAAACAAGTAAATCAAGCAGAATATAAGTGCACCGACGGCAGACAACAGCAAAAAAACAAGCAACTAAGGAAGACACTCAGTGCCAAACTGCCAAAACTAAACAGTTTCGTTGCATACGAAAAACTCCACAAGTAGGGATTGAAGAAAAAGTCAAGGAGCTGTGAAAGCTCAGAGAATGCACCACTCATGACAAAGCCAAAACAGAAAGAGACTGACGGTACGATTCGTGCAAATCACGACCCAGGCAGTGTTATGGATTCATTACTGACTGTTGACTGAGCTCACCTTACTAGGTTGGGTTGACTACTGGGTCAGAGGACAATCAGATCCGAATTGGGATGAAAGACTGAAATCTATCTTGATTTTTAGGTGCACAAGCCAGTATATATATATATATATATATATATATATATATATATATATATATATATATATATATATATATAATGATATTTATAAAAATTGAGCAGTGTTAATCACTTTATTAGTTTTCCGACAGTCTTGTTAGGGATCTTAAGAGGCGGCAGTGGCATGGTTCAAAGAACCTGTATACGATGACAATAGGTCATCACTCCGTAGTTTTATAGTCTTTCATTTCTTACTAGACATTGATTTTACAAGCAAATCTGTTATGGCTTGCACCTTGGGAAGCCAAGCAAGATATAATACAGTTCATTTATACAGCGCCCCTAAGAGAACTTAATCTCTACTCAGCCGCTTCACATATGCCTCGGGGCTCGAGGCCACGACCTGGGCCAGGCCTTGGTCGGGGCAAGCACCTTAACCACTGGGCCAAATCAGATGCTTGTCAATGAGCTAGCCTGACCTATGCAGAACTGGGAACTGCCAGAAGCATAAATGACGCTTAGTCCACCATTTAGTAATAGTGTCTGATATCTTTTGCATGACACAGGTAGAGCTTGATTTGTTTTAGCACCAGCAATGGAAGAGCCCCTACCAAAGCCGTGAACAAAATGACTGTTGTCATTTTTAGCGTTTTTCACGGTTGATATATGGTTGGCCTACAGTGAGGCATGCATGCCTGCACAGGTGCGTGCATTCCATAGCCCACACGGTCTGAGCCTACATTTTAGTTCTATGGTGTGCTTGATTTGCCTTTTCCAAGCCACTATTGGGTGGGGGGCTGCTGATCGCTTCTTACTCAAGTGTATCAGCAAACGGAACTATGCCACCATCGTTCCTGCCAGCAATGACCTCCAGAGGCAGCATGGTACCAGAGCCAAGTCTGGCCTCCAGCTCCTACTCTGCATTCACAGAGATGCATCTGCTCTGCTCTCTGCAGCAGAAATCATTCACATGATCATCCGGGCTTTAAATTAGTCAGAGTAACTCTGCCTGGTGTTACTCTGTTGATTTCTGTCATCTGCAATAAGCCAAATTGAATTCCCACTAATCTGACATAAGTTTCTCTCTCGATAAACACAATCATTGATTTGAAAATTCAGAGGTACGACTTAAATAACCTACATACAGTGACTGTGGGCCATCAGCCGTTAGCGATTTAGTTTTTCATTCACCAACTTTCACATACTACTACATAGATATCGATATTAAAAGTGCTACTATCGTGGTTGGCTTCTTAGGATGGGCATCATCATTACTAAGTCTTAACCCAGGGGTAAGGTGCCCCCCCTTCACGACCTAGGTCTTTGATTTTAGACCTGCTATAGTCAATCCTTTATTGATCTTCGAAAAAGGTGGTGATAGCAGCAAAGGCGGTCATGCCGATACATAAATGTGGCTGCTAGCACATTCTTTAAAAGCTTAGCTCTGTTGATTGATATTGAAGAAGTATAACCTGCTAATTACCACGGGCAACTATGCTTAAACAGCTCGCTTGCTGACCACTAGATAATCGAAGCCGTTGCATTACATAGGGCCATTTTCAGGCTTGCTGAATAACAGAAATCATTCGGCTGTTGAGAGCACACTCCTACGCACGTCCAACTAAAATGAGACGATATACTAGAGATTTACTAGTCATTGCAGAGCTTAGGCCTTGCATCAAATGCTCTTTACCTTCACCAAGTGCTGTTGTAAATGGATAAGCATAGTCCTAACTTCCTTGTCTCCGAGTACCATGTCTAACAGACGACTTCCACTTGTAGATCCAACCTGGGTCTTCTTGAGATGGATAAAAGTCTGATGTCCCTTTGATGCTGCAGCAAAGTAGGCCGTCCAAAATACGAGCCCAGAAAAACATTCAGGAAAGGAATCAGCTCTTAGCAGGTCCATAGCGTTCTCTCCATCAGCATTCACTTGATACTCAGGCTTCAAATAAATGATAACAAACGAAATCTTACGAGTGACAGCCGGTAAAAACATAGCTATTTACACAGCATGAGAGCATGCGATGTCATAGGAGCAACTAAGGCTATGTGAACAACAGGAAACAACAACTTTGGAATGGATCTTGAAAGTAATAATAATAACAAGAATATGATAACACAGTTGCATACCGAGAGCTTAATCTCTTTCTAAACACTTTAAATGTGCTGTACACGAAGCATCACCATCTGATTAGAAATAACATGCACAGTGTCTGCGCGAATAAGCACACAAAGACAATTCATAAGGACCCAGAAAATGCTTTTAGAAAAGATGGGTTTTAGCATTTTTTAAAATTCGGTCAAGTCAGGAGATATCGTGACAACAGTCGGGAGTGAGTTTCAGGTTTTGGAGCATACGAACTAAAGGCACGGTCTCCAAAGGATTTGAGGTTGATTTAAGGTACAGCTAGACGACTTGAGTAAGAAGATCGGGTGGTACGCTGCTCAGCCTGATTGGGAATAGTTCTAATAGGTAAGTTGGTGCTAGCGACTGAAGGCACACACAAGTGCATGACTATACCTTAAGGGTATACCCATACCTTATACCTATATACTCAAAGAGTTAATCTGACTGTACCTCACCTCAGAGGGTTCATCTTGCTGTGCGAAGTATTTCTTGCACGAGCATCTTTCCACTGGACTTAAGTTTTAATCATAAAGGACCTAAGCTAAGGTGAATGAATCCTACCTCTCTTTTAAGTGCCAACTTGAATTGTTAAAGTCACTCTGTTCTCGAACTTAGGTGCTGATGTTAACTGATGGTTAGGAGCAAGAGGCTTCGCTAAAAAGTTAACCTCGAAGCTGTCTCGGCGTTGCTACAGGTGCATAACTACCCAGCTAAGCTCACCCAGAATGTAGTTAATGCTTTCATGCAGTCCTTGACAAGCTTTTGCAAGCAGTCGACAAGGTTAGAGACAGTGAGGTCTGCATCCGCCGTATGAAATCTAGAGGGACAAGGTCTTACGTGACAGGTTAAGTTGCTGAATAAGGTATCGTGCAACTGCATGCACAACGTGTAATTCGATTTATTTAATACGATGGGCACACGAACAGACAAAGCAATGGCCTTAAAAACCCACCATGGCTAGCTTATGATGAGCAAGAACTTATTAAGGGAAATGTATATTCATATGGATATGCACGACTGACTGCACAGATCTACTTTGGTGCAAGCGTTGCGACCGGTAATACAGAAATATAAGCTTTGCATCACCACAAGGGTTTACTGAGGTTGGACAGCTAAAGACCTCCACACGTGTCTGGCTGAAGTGGATGAGGCCAAGCTGCTTCAACGACTACAAGGTTAGCTAGCAGTCATAAAAGGCTTGTCAGGCGGCTTCTTCGGCGTGCAAATTCCATTCACTAATCCGAGAGGATCAGTCATTTTATTTAGATGGGCTGTACAATCTAGACCAGTGGTCATTCCGAATGCACGTTCAGGGTTGGTTGTCAGACAGGGGTATTATTTTTTCAAACGGAACCGTCACATTTTTAAGGGTGCCTAACAAGCAGCATTTTTCAGACTAGTCTAAAGAGAGCCACCGAGTGGCATGCCTTCTGCAGGCAGCTGTCGGCTCTCCAAAGTACAAATCCTCCTCGTACAAATCAGTTTATTTTTTTTTTTATAGAGGACTAACTCTATGAAGGCTTTCAGGTGACTTGCTATAGTGAGTGGAACTTTTAAATTTACTAAAATAGGAAATGCATCTTTTTTCTCGGTTAAAAGGTAATGCATCTTTTTTCAAGGTTAAGAGTCTTTCTCAGACTCATTCCTTCGGCTTGAAGCTTCTAAGTGTTTGTAGCGAGAGACTTCGATTTTATAGATGCATTTATGCAATCCTAATACGATAGGAAAACTCTGTGCACAGATTCAGGTTCTCTAAATGGAAAGTATAAGTATGAGTACTAATAATAAATTTGTATTAGCGACCTCAGGTAATTCAATCTCTTTCTTGGCACTTCACACTTTCTGCAAGGGAAGCATATATAATATATATTCATCATTCATTTATATAGCGCCCCAAGAAAACTTATTCTCTATTCAGGCGCTTCACATATGCCTCGGGGCTCGAGCCCACGACCTCAGTCAGACCTTGGTCGGGGCGAGCACCTTAACAGCTAGAGCATGATCAGAAGGTTGAAGGTAAGTAACATCGATCTGTCAACCCGAATAACATAGCTAGAGTGACATAAACTGTGTCAACATGCAAATATGGTTAGTGGCAGCATACACAGTGCAAATGCACACAAAGGAACAACCACAACGACTAACCAAATGCTGTGACAAACAGATTCGGTTTAGCTTCGTTTTTAATGCTGTCAAGTCAGGGAATGTCATGGCGTCAGTTTGGAGTGAGTTTCCAGCTTTGGGAGCATGCAAACTAAAGGCACGGTCTCTACAGGATTCGTGGTAGGCTAGAAGTACAACCAGATGATGAGTCCGAAGATCTGGTGGTATGACGAGAAGCCTGATGAGAAAGTATTTCCAATAGGCTGGAGCTAGAGAATCAAGGGACCTAAAAGTGAGCAACAAAACCTTAAAGTCGATACGAAGCTTGATTGGATGGTCAGGGAGAAGTAATTAATTAATTAATACTAGCTGATTAAACATCCTCTTTTTGTATAGCGACAGAAGAGCCTTTACGGCTATCACCACCGCTTGCAGTGGCATTAAAGGATCGCCCACCGCAGGAATCGAACCCACGACCTCGGGACCGAGGTCGCGAAAGCAAACGCCTTACCCAGTGTGCCAAGTAATATTGTTAATAATAATAATGCACTCGACAAAGCGCTCTCAGAGAACACACTCTCTATCTAGGCGCTTTACATTTGCTGCAAAGGGAAACGCGATTGAATGGTGAGTAATATCATGCTTGATAAACAACATGAATAACATGGTTAGGGGTGACATGCACAGGGTCAGCATGCAAATGTGGTTAGTGGCAGCATGCACAGTGTCAGCACGCATAAGCACATGAAGGACGAATCACAGGGACCCACTTAATGCTGGCCTAAATAGGTGTTTTTAGGTTCTTTTTAAATGTGGTCAGGTCAGGGGATGTTCTCACGCAGGTCGGGAGGGAGAGTTCCAGGCTTTGGGAGCATACGAACTAAATGCACGGTCTCCAAAGGATTTGAGGTTTGTACGAGAGTATTTGTAGACTGTTGGATTCCGAAAAGCGGGTGGTACGATGCTTGGCCTGGTGGGGGAGTATATCTGAGAGATAGGCTGGAGCCAAAGAAGGAAGTGACCTAAAAGTGAGTGACAAAACCTTGAAGTCGATCCGTTGCTTGACTGGTAGCCAGTGCAGGTGGGCAAGAAGTGGAGTAATGTGGTAACTGTGAAGCTCACGACAGACAAGCCTAGCTGCAGAGTTTTGCACCAGTTGTAATCGCCTGATTGCACATGCCGGTAGGCCAGCAAGCAGTGAATTGCAGAAGTCGAGACGGGATGTCACAAATGCATGGACCAACTTAGACGTGGTATCCTCATCTAAACAAGCCCGAATTTGAGCAATGTTATGTGGCTGAAATTAGGCAGACTTGATTGTGGAGCTGATGCGGTCGTCTAGTGATGTGATGTGGTAACTACACGCTCATGACACACAAGACTAGTTGCAGAGTTTTGCACCAGCTGTAAGCGCCCATTACACAGACCAGTAGACCAGTAAGCAGTGACTTGGGGAAGGAAGTCGAGACGGGATGTCACAAATGCATGAATCAATTTAGATGTAGTATCCCTGTCTAAGCAGGCCCAAATTTTAGAAATGTTATGTAACTGAAAGTAGGCAGACTTGACCGTGGAGGTGATGTGGTCATGAGAAGGTCACCTTGGAATGGGACACAGATTCCGTGCAGCTGCAACAGGAGATTTGCTGGCAGAGCCGATTTTAAGTATTAAGCATTCTAGTTTCTGAGTCTAAATTGATTTTTTCAATAACTATTAAGTTGGTTTTCTGTACAGTTTTGTTGGGCGGCTGAGGAATCTCTCCTGGTCTTTGCTCCGTCAGTGCCTAGAAGCAGAGTCTGATTCCACACTAAGTTATTTTTTGCTTTAAGAGAATATAAAATATTTTCTAGAAAACCAACGCTAATTAATTATAGTTTCAAGAAAATTTACATTATATATAAGCTCTTTAGGCTGTAGCGATGCTTATAGATATTTAGGGTTGCATGTCCTCTGAGGGCAATGTCATTCAGTGATGTCATCCCTGTTAAATAGCACCACAGTAGGGCCACACGAGCAATATCTAAGAAATCTTTAGTAACCGCTCAAAAAGCAAGGAATTGAAAATCTAAAGCACTATCAAACTTTGACAGCCACTGGAGAGGCATGATGGTGTGCAAGAATTCGAGGTGGCTCTCAAGAATCACTTCTTTTTAGTCAGGGAAAAGCATAAGACATCCGGCATAGGGCAATCGAGGGGCACAATTTCTTTGTTATTAGTGTGACAAATTATGCAAATTTACTTTTCATGAATTTCTGAAGGGAACTAAATTACTTAGCCATCGGCCCTTTACGTTATGATACGATGCACAAAACTCAGAAAGCGACATCTGGTGGTGAGCAGTAACTTGGTGATATTGATCTACACATGCAGGCTGATACTCCCGACCATCATCCTACGTCAGCTAATGATGAGCAACCTCATTAGGGCTCTACCCACCAGGCAACCTGTAGTGTTTCATGTCAAGCAAAGCAAACATAAAAAAAAAACTTTTAGGCATCTATTCCAGATGTATGTTGATGCAAGGCAATGTTATGAGTGAAGGTCTTTCTACTTGGTGAGCCGTGATGGCACACTAGGTAAGGCGGTTGCTTTCGCGACCTCGGTCCCGAGGTCGTGGGTTTGATTCCTGCGGTGGGCGATCCTTTATCGCCACTGCAAGCGGTGGTGATAGCCGTAAAGGCTCTTCTGTTGCTATACAAAAAGAGGCTGCTTAATCAGCTAGGATTTATTTATTTACTTTAAATAAAGGCACAGGGGCTTGCTTGCTTGCCGATTTAGCAAATTTGAATTGTCTAACTAAAACTGTCCCTGATTAAAAGATATTAAACATAGCTTAAAATAAATATTTAGAGCAACTATGCCACTAATACTTACAGCGCCCTAATAAATAACCAGACTGCATACAGCTAGCTGATGTTGGAAACTTAATAGTTCATCTGAGGTAGTTTATCTGAGCTATGGCCGTCTTAACCACCTGCTAAGTGTCACAGTACTTACAGAAGCTAAATTACTCACATACAAAATTGACAAAGCTATCTGTCTAAAACGTAAAGGTAATTTGTCACAAGCATGCAAGGCCACTGGCAATTCCATATGCACATACCATTGAGCATTAATTAGTAGGCAAGGTAGATGTGTGGGTCCCAGCAGAAGCAGTTAAGAAAGGCAACAAGACTCAAAATCAAGCACATTGGATGCATGTGGCCACACCACTTTCGATACAAAAATGAAATTTGGGTCCGTTAAGTTGCAGCGATGCTATCAGGTAAGCAAGTGGTGCTTGTTAGGCAGTTCGTTACAAAAAATGCAATGGCAGCTAGGGCCAAGAATGAAAGATATTGGATAAACTAAAAATAATCACGAATTACTAGCATTACTATTAGGGCCGATGAGATCGACTGCTATGATACTGGAAATTTTTTAAGTTGCCATTCTAAGGGTTTGAACAATGACGAAATTACATACCAGAAAAATGCAACGGCAAGACATGCCAACAGACCCTGAGAAAATTTGGCTATATGGCTATAGGTTTTAGTCAGTACCATATTTTGTACGGGTATAAGTCGAACCCAAGTATAAGTCGCATCCTAAATTTATGGACACAATTTTTGAAAAAAGTTGATTGAAAACAAATATCATTACTGAAATATAGCTTATTTTGTATTAATTTAAGTGTTAATCATCACAGTTAACAAGAAACTCGTCATCAGTATCACATCAGCTCACATCTTCATTGTCTTCTGCAACATTGTCAATGTTTGAATCGTCACTTTCCCCATAGATTGCATCATCTTCAATTCCATCCAGCACGTTTGAAATTCCTTCCTTCTTGAAAGACTTCACAATGACTTCTGTTTTGATTCTTTCCCAAGCATGTATTCACGAACATGTTTGATACTGGCTCTTCTAATTCTTCTTGCTGGTTTCAAATATTGACAGTGTATAAGTGTACTGGCAGTGTATAAGTCGCAGATTAATTTTTTCAAAAAAATTGGAAAAAGTGCAACTTATACCCGTAAAAATACGGTAATGCAAGGTTCCAGCTTACTCCCAGTGATGCGGGTATGAGCGGAATACAAAATTAATGGACCAATGAAATTAAAAGTTGGTGATATTTACCGTTAGCAGAAAGAGACATGTGAACTCAAGCAAGCAAGCTGCTAGTGCATAACCAAGAATTCTTGGTGGCATATCTTCATCATCGAGTAATTTGGCAAGGAAATCCATTGCTTCTCTATTTCTCAGAAACAGCAGACCAACTATAAAGAAAACAATAAGAAGCTGTTTTTTAATATTCATGGAAGAACGACCAAGTTTTGTATTTAAACTCACACAAACTAGTGCAAGAACTAAGTGGTAAACTAACAGAAGTGGAGCTTACCTACTTACTCACAACCTGCCATGTCCTAAAGCACTGCAATGTATCAGAAATTAAAATGTTCTTGGATTGGTAAAGTAGCACAAAGCTCAATACTGTTCTAACTTTTTTTTTATCTAATTTATATAAAAAGCATTGTTGATGTCAACTGATGGTCATCCTCGTCAAAGTATCTCAAAGGAGCTTTATCAATTTTTATTAATCTAGCAACCTAATACTGCAAGACTAAAAGTATCAAGGAACAGTATTGTGAACCGGCTCATGGGAAAATCACAGTATAAAGTTCAAAAGTAAGTAAGGATGGGAAAAGTAGGAAAGGGCTATAGTATCGAAAAGATATGTAGTCAGAACGATGCCTATCAATAGTCTTGAAACTAACGAAGTTGGTTTACATTTTTTCCAGATTCGCATGGACTTAGTTGGGCAGTAGTAGCGATTCACGCTTAGTTAATACGTTTTATGAAGCCTAAATTTGGTTTCTCATAGGAGCCAACAATTATTGTTTCCTTCTTACTTTCAATATTCTGAAACAGAGAAAGAGAAACAAAGGCAGTTAGCGTAGTTTTTATCGGATGCTAGGAGCTCACTTTTTCGTAGGTCAGCTTTCTACCAAAGCATTGCGATTTAATAAATGAGCCTTTAAGAAAAGTGGTTACCCCCTAGTCACGTCATTTTTTCACTGCTGTACGCAGCCCTGAAGTGTTTAGGCTAAGCCTTGAAAGTGTCTCTTGCTGTGCAGAAAGAGCCACATCAAAAGATTGTTCAGCATGATAACATTCGTTCCTGCGGAGGTCACCGCCGACTCGCTACTGCACAGAAAAAATGTAGGTGCATATAAAGAAGCCGAATTAATATGAATTTGAATCACCAAGGTCATAGTAAAGTCATGAGTTGAAACAACACCTCCAAAATTAGAGTCAAGAATCATACTAATGTGACTATTGTTGGAAGAATTGGAAAACCAATTATATCGAGCTCGAATAGCAATAATTCAGTCTATTTGTAGCCAAAAAACTCCAGCAACTCGTATGCTGATGATAAAAGTGCAGAAAGTGGGCTTGGGATTTATTTTCAGTACATATCTATGCTTGCTCTTGAATTGAGGTCGACGAACTCACCGACTTGACACTTGTTTGTTAACGACAGGCTGATCAGCACAGTGATGAAGTTCCCACAAGTAAGTGCCAACTGAAAGACCACACGTTCCTTCAAGAAGGAGATGGCTAAAGCAAAGCAAAAGGCGCGCGATGCATTGAGTTACATAACGTGAGGTTTCCAATGCTGTTAATCATTAATACTGTCGTCATCATAAAACTGCCGTTATGTCTGACCCAGCACTGAATAAAATGCACTTACTAACACCCCATGAGCTCGATGGCGGTTACCCTGGTTACCAAATTTCGAAAGTAGAATCGCAATTATTTATTTTGCAGATAAGCTGCTCTAAAAATATAGCGCTTTGAATATAGTTCTTGGAAACATGTCCCGGCTGGTCTGGACGTGCAGATACACTCTGTGGGGCACCCGAAGAAGGCACCAGCGGTTGTCCCAAATCAAAGATCAATCTTGAGCTATTTCTCGAAAGAATAGGCTCAATTTTTATGATCGAGCCCTGGATCTTTGCCGTGAATCTGCTCAGCAGCTGCGAACTTTTGCAATAAAAATCATCCTTTCGAAATCGCCGTCTTTCTGGTGACGAATAGAATTTGACGAGCCCGACATTTTTAGTCTATTTGCACATAATTTGGACCAATATTCAGGCATTCATCACAGTCCATGCACACCCAGGTTATCATGGTAACCCGGGTTACAGCATTCGGGGTCAGTGTAGAAAAGTAATGCCAGTGGTGTTTGCTTAAGCTCTGTGCTACTGTTGCACTGTCCTTGTCCACTATTGCACTATTGCTATCAGCTGGGAAGAAGGTGAAGCAACACACACACACGCACACACGCACGCACGCACGCACACACACACACACACACGCACGCACGCACGCACGCACGCACGCACACAGCACACACACACACACACACACACACGCACACACACACACACACACACACACACACACACACACACACACGCGCACACACACACACACACACATCTGAGTAGACAGTCAAACTACAAATCTCAAAGCCTATCTATGTCTGATGGAAAATTTAATATAAGCCCTTGTCTGAGCGTTTTCCATATTTAGCAGCTAAACATGGCTACAGCAAACACTCAATTACTGGAGCTAGATGATCTCGATGGCACTTATATATGCTGTCTTAAGATATTCGAGCAGCTCGATCTCTACAGCCATTACAGTTAATTGGTTTGCCATTGCAGTTAATTGGTTTGCCATTAAATCCAGTTAACATGAGGAAGCAACTACATCAACCAAACTTGTTACTCGAGGCTATTTCACAGATTTGAAAGCAATTAGATCAAAGTTTTGTGAGACCATGGCCTAATCTGATGAGTATAGCAGGCAAAGTAATTCATCCTACGCGAAGAGGCCATACTGAATGTCCATGCTAGTCAAAGCAATTATAAAGAAAAGAGGGATCATTTGCTCTCTAGGACTGGCAGGGATTGACGTGCGAGGGGGTGTTTGCTATCGGCTTCCGGGTAACTGATCAGAACCAGGTATATCGAATGTGCTCATGCCAGAGGATTGTTATCTGTAATACGTACACATAAGTCAATGGTGCAAGTGGCTCTGACTTGGTATTTCTTAATAGCAGTAAGAGAGAACAGTGAAGCAGTTTTTTCAGGAGCTGCAAATAAGAATTAATAATAATAATAATAATAATAATGCACTTGACAAAGCGCATTCAGATAATTCAATCACTTTCTAGGTGCTTCACATTTGCTGCAAAGGAAACGCGATCGAATGGTGAGTGGTATCATGTTTGATCAACAATATGAATAATATGGTTAGGGATGACATGCACAGGGTCAGCATGCAAGTGTGGTTAGTGGCAGCATGCAACAGTGTCAGCACGCATAAGCACATAACGGGCGAATCACAGAGACTCACTAAATGCTGTGCAAAATATGTGCATTTTTAATTTCTTTTTAAATGTGGTAAAGTCAAAGGATGTCGTGACGCAAGTCGGTCGGGAGTGAGTTCCAGGCTTTGGGAGCATACGAACTAAATGCATGGTCTCGAAAGGATTTGAGGTTTGTACGAGGTATAGGTAAACAGTTAGTTTCCAAAAAGCGGGTGTTATGATGCTTGGCCTGGTGGAAGAGTAGATCTGATAGGTAGGCTGGAGCCAAGGAATGAAGTGACCTAAAAGTGAGCGACAGAACCTTGAAGTCGATCCGTTGCTTGACTGGGAGTCAGTGCAGGTCAACGAGAAGTGGAGTTATGTGGCAACTTTGATGCTCGCGACAGACAAGCCTAGCTGCAGGGCTTTGCACCAGCTGTAAGCGCCTGATTGCATATGCCGGTAGGCCAGCAAGCAGTGAGTTACAGAAGTCAAGATGTGATGTCACGAATGCATGGACCAACTTAGATGTGGTATCCTTATCTAAATAAGTCTGCATTTTAGCAATGTTATGTAGCTGAAAGTAGCTAGACTTGATTGTGGAGCTAATGCGGTTGTCTAACGAAAGGTCACTTTGGAACATGACACATAGATTTCGTGCAAACCAACCATCATGGGTAAAGAATACATGCCATGCTCACGGAGAATTGGAAGTGTCGCCATGAAGAGCGATTAAATAGGGATGCCATGGACGTCTTGCTCAGTCTTAAAAATCGATCTGTAGCTCCGCCAAAAACTAGGCTGAATTTTGCACGAAATCTAGCGTCTCGTCTATTTGGAGTCAACGATGTAAAAGTTGTCGTCAAACAGTTGTCAAATGATGCTGAAAGTGTGAACTTTTCTCTCCAAGATGAATTGAATTTGTTGCTTCAAAAAAATAGATCATCAATTGCAGTCGGAGGGCAAGACAGTTTCAAATGGCTCAAGCCCGAATTCATGCTCTTCAGGAACTCTGGCAAGCGCACTAAAAATTTCCAGAAATCGTACAACGCAATAATATCCATTAAGCCAACATAAGCGACAATGAAAGAGTTTTTTCATTCTGTGCAAATTTATGTACCGAATCATGATCCTGTCTCACAGACAAGTCGCTTAATGCACATGCATTCTTGGAATATTATTACAAGAAGTAAAAATGTATTGATTGAGAACTTACCCTGAAAGATATATAATAAAACAGTGTTCAGCACGCAAGTAAGTCATTGACTGTAAAATTAGCGAAAAATAGAAAAACAGGAAAAGCAGCTTTTAACAGCTGTTTTTTGAAAATTAAAAACAGCAAACAGCTGTTTTTCAAAAATGACTGTTTTTCAGAAGCCCTAAATGCAAGTGTATCAATCACTCTCTAAGGTCGCACTGCTAACAGGCAATGGAATTAAAGTATAATGCTGAATATGCCTTTCTTCAAAGGAATTAGCTGCAAAACATATGCTTGTTGCATTTATTTATATGCATTTACAAAAACGTAGGTGGCATATAGCTAATATATCCAAGTAAGCCTATTATGCTGCAAATAAAAATTGTTGGTAGGAGCAGACAATACAAATATAACAATAATACATTTGTATAGCACCCTCTGAGAACTGATTCCATCTATAGGCACTTTACAGATGCTGCATAGAAACCATTACCAAATGACTGGTGATAACATCCGCAAGCAGCAGTCACAGTGTAAGCCTGCATATGCACATGAAGGACAAATCATCAAGACCCACTACATGCTGTAATAAAGAGGCGTGTTTTAACACGGTTATGTGGCTCTCAATGGGGTATCTCAGCTCCACTCACACACAGACAGCTGCAACCCTGTTCAAGTGAAGACAGATTTGGTTTTAAAGGGCTAACTCGGTTATAAATTGAGAAGATTTTGCACTGTACTCTCTCTAAACTAAACCATATCCAGAGAGTAATAATAACTATCATTAGAAATTTATATAGCATCTAAGAGAACTGGGCATTTCTTTTTACAAGGGTTTACAATTGTTGCGACCCTTTGGTATTAGCCCAGGCGTAAGGAGCTCGCACATAACGACTCAGGTCGTGGGTTCGAGCCATGCAGAAGACCTTCCTTTCGTATCCCACCGAAAGTGGGGTTATAGCCGCTCTAAGGCTCTGCTGCGTCAATATAAATGAGGCTGTCTTTTAAGCTAAATTTTCGCTTTTCACCTGTAAACACGGAAAACGCGCTTTGCTTATGTAACTGTGCCTTCAGAAATGGGGCATAACAGCCGGGTTTGCACTGGCAAGACGGTGGGGGCATGCTTAGAGGAAGAAACAGCTATCAGAGCTGACAGCATCAGTGCATTAGCATTCCAAACTCACTGCACAAAAGGACTGCTCTAGAATAAGCCACTAACCAAAATGACTCAAGTTAATTAACTTAAGATCCATCTCAGTTGCTGGCGTTCTGTCTTGAAGGAGATTCGTCAAACTCTTCCATAAAACAATGATAATGTGCACCACTACAAAAAAGCAGCAGCATGCCTTAAGGCAGCTGCTGAAGTCAAGAACTTGAACGAACTAACGAGTTGAAAATTCAAAATGCACGGCAAAATCGTAGGAGATGCCGTCATTATTTCTCGAGTGCTAATCATCCATAAAATTGTCAGAGGTATCAAAACTTTGTCTTGTCTGGATCCTATATGTTTCACGCGAATCACCCAGCTACAAAACAACAAAGTGATCTACTCGTCAGACTGTTAACAGGCAATCGGCTTTAGTGCCTCGTCTCTTTCACCATTAAAGCACAGAAAAGTAAACCTATTCTTACAAGCTTTCTAGGCTCTAATAACTCATTCTCTGTCTCTTTGCTTGCCTCAATAAATTGCTATTGGGGATTTCATAGGCAGTCATATCGTAGAGTGCTGTCCGTTCAACCACAGATGCAAACAACCCAGAATGTCGTTCAACCACAGATGCAAACAACCCAGAATGTCGTTCAACCACAGATGCAAACAACCCAGAATGTCGTTCAACCACAGATGCAAACAACCCAGAATGTCGTCGATTCTTTGAATACCCGTCGGCAGCACTAGTTGGGCAGCACACCTGTACATTCAGGCTCTAGGTTTTGCTTTGGGCATTGGGTGTAATGCTACACTGAGAGCCAAACAGCTGCTTGCACTAGGGCGAAACACTTGGCCATAATAAGCAGACAAGGCTTTTCCATGCTTGCTACCTTTGGACACAGGCAGGGCAATATGCAAATACCAGAGACGTGTAATGTCCTAATCTGCTCCGTTCAACCACCCCAGAAGGAATCAAAATTTTCATCGCTTCAAGACTTCATGCGCAACTGACAAGGTATTCAACGGTTCAGTAAGAGAAACAGCAACACAGAGGCCAACTTCTTATTCGATTTAAAAAAAGTGGAACGTTTCACCTACTGAAGTTTTGCTGTCCCACTGAAGGGACATATTAGCTCTCTATCCAGGCATCTAGGTGGCTACAGCCTACCTTTCGGAACTACTACCCCACCCGGCTAGGCATCCTACCACCTGCTTTTCTGAGTCTAATCGTTTAGCTACACCGCGCTTGTAGTTCGTATGCTACCAAAGCCTGGAAATTACTCACCACTGACGTCGAGACATCCCCTGACTCGACAACATTTAAAAAAGCTAAAAATAATATTAATAGTAAGAATAATGCACTTGATAAATTTCCCCAGAGAACTCAATCTCTGTCTAGGCGCTTTATATTTGCTGCAAAGGGAAATGCAATTGAATGGTGAGTAATATGATAAACGAACAAAATGAATAACATGGTTAGGGGTGACATGCACAGGGTCAGCATGCAAATGTGGTTAGTGGCAGCATGCACAGTGTCAGCACGCATAAGCACATCAAGGACGAATCACAGGGACCCACTAAATGCTGTCCTAAATAGGTGTGTTTTTAAGTTCTTTTTAAATGTGGTCAGGTCAGGGGATGGTCTGGCGCAGGTCGGGAGGGAGTTCCAGGCTTTGGGAGCATACGAACTAAATGCACGGTCTCCAAAGGATTCGAGGTTTGTACGAGGTATTTGTAGACTGTTGGATTCCGAAAAGCGGGTGGTACGATGCTTGGCCTGATGGGGGAGTATATCTGAGAGATAGGCTGGAGCCAAAGAATGAAGTGACCTAAAAGTGAGCGACAGAACCTTGAAGTCGATCCGTTGCTTGACTGGGAGCCAGTGCAGGTCAACGAGAAGTGGAGTTATGTGGCAACTTTGATGCTCGCGACAGACAAGCCTAGCTGCAGGGCTTTGCACCAGCTGTAAGCGCCTGATTGCATATGCCGGTAGGCCAGCAAGCAGTGAGTTACAGAAGTCAAGATGTGATGTCACGAATGCATGGACCAACTTAGATGTGGTATCCTTATCTAAATAAGTCTGCATTTTAGCAATGTTATGTAGCTGAAAGTAGCTAGACTTGATTGTGGAGTTGATATGGTCGTCTAACGAGAGGTCGCTTTGGAATATGACACCTAGATTTCGAGCTGATTTAACAGGAAAAACGCACTCATTTGTCACAGCATTTTGTGGGTCCTCGTGATTCGTCCTTTGTGTGCTTATGCATGCTGACACTGTGCATGCTGCGACTTACCAGTGCCTGTAAGCTCTAACCATGCTATGCTTGTTGTCCTTCAGCATGCAACCACTAACCATTCGATCATGCTTCCTTTACGGCATATGTAAAGTACCTAGAAAGAGATCAAGCTCTCTGAGGGTGCTATACAAATGTATTCATTATAATTACTGCCTGTGCTCCTCCTTAATCGTTTTTGCATGCATACTTGCTTGCTGTGTGGTGAGTGATGAATTAAACATTCGAAGGCTATTGGGCTGGTTAATGAATTTTCCTCGAGGACCGGGAGGGACAATTGGAGAAAAGGCTTGGTCGACGTCCAGGCTTGGCAGCAGTTTCCTTTGAATACAGTGTGAATAAAACATTTACCTACAGCACCATGGTCATCTTTCCAACTACATCTCAAAGCTATTCAAGCTTGAAGGGGCAGGGTTGTATATAGCAAACGATCCGAGCCTGCGTACACATTTCAAACGTGTATGACAAATATGACTAGCACACTTTTTAGGATTTGCACCGTTAAGGTTTAATTAAGTAATCGATCGGCAAAAGCCGGCAGTAGAGGGCATACGCGATGCTACCCACCGTCTTCTCCATTAGCATGCTTCCCTGAGTTAAGAAGCCGCAGCAAACATTTCGATATCATGCTTTCCAGTCGATCGTACACGAATTGTTGGTTACTTGCACTTCCCTAGAAAAAGCACACCAGACAGACGACTGCCAAGTATCACCTCAGCCGCAGTATGCCAATGCCAGCTCGCTCCGTTCACGGCTGGACAAATAAAGCAGTAATTCAGCTGGGATTCATTGTCATCGAGAGGTTGGTTATAGGGACATATAAGACGATGGTAGTTTTCCAGAGCTTAAGTTATAGAGCATAAATTCGACTCAGGTTAGAGCTGATACTCTTGGATGAACGGAGGAAAAGAGAGAGAGAGAGAGAGAGAGAGAGAGAGAGAGAGAGAGAGAGAGAGAGAGAGAGAGAGAGAGAGAGAGAGAAGAGCAGTCAGTACAACCTTCGAGTTTTAACATGCAACACATGTAAAGCGCCTAGAAAGAGATTATGTTCTCCGAGGGCGCTTTATCAAATGTATTATCATTATTATTGTAACACGTTATCAATGCCTACAGGTTATAGATGCATGATTGCGACATCATGTCGACTTCACGAAGATTACTACTTCACTGTGAACAGCTATTTAATGGGGCAAGGGAAAAGGACAAATGTGTACTAGGGTAGAGCAGAATGAGTGAACAGCACAAGGATAAGAATGTTTCTGGGCAGCAGGCGAGGCCAGGCGAGCTACAAACGATTGGCAGCAAATAATAATAATAATATATGTGTATAGCCCCTCAGAGAAATAAATCTTTTTCGGCACATTTTACATAAACTGTGAAGGATGGATTCATTGCTAATTCATAGAGGTTGGAGGTGAAGTGGATGCACACAGAAAAGACTTTTATAGTCCACTGCTTGTTGTCACACCAACGAACACGAACAAGCAAAGGCAGATCACGGGTATGTGGAATATTTTCGGTCACTAAAGTCAGCTGTACTTGCACTAATGTGAGATGAGAGTGACTAGCACTGAAGTCGTTGCCTTCGGGGCGTTGCTCCTGTCTAGTCACATGACTGCCCCTGTTCGGGGAAAGTTGAAAATTCCTAGTTTGTAAGGAATAGTGATTAATATTTTTTACTGTCTTACAGCTCTCCCAAGCATAGCCCGAGCTACTACAGACCAGCCCTCCAACAAGGACGGTGGTGACTTATCGCGACTTCACGACTCAAGTTATACAGACCCTAAGCACGATTTGCTGTCCATGTTTATTTGCTGATGGTTATGCTCGACAAGGGCGATACCGAGCAATCTCCATGCTTGAAAATTGCTTCTTGAAGGGAGAAACAGCTTCTACTAAATTGGCCGGGCTTCTGCGCTATCACTGGCAACAGTTTATTATTCGCCAGGCTCCAAAACATGCATGTTCCTTTTCGGATCTTTTATAGCCTGCCAGTAACGCAGTCGCTTTCACATCGCTGCATGCTAAATAAAAGCCGTGGTATCAAGCTGATACGCCATACCTTTATATCATCTAGAATTGCCGCTAGTAGATCTGCGCTCTGCTGCGACCAACAACTGTCGCTGTCGTACAGATGCTGAATAAAATACCGAGCATTAGTAATGCTTGCACGCAGCGATTATCAGCACACTGACGCCGCACCAAAAAAAACATGCAAAGTAAGAACGACTCCAATGCATCCTTACCATTAAAAAGCCTAAATGCACTTGGGTAGCACAGCTGTGGTCATCAGATCTGTGACATAACTATAGGCACAGGCATATGGCATCATGAAATTGCACAATAATAGCCCTAGTACCAATACAACCAGTGAAAAATGAGAAACCACTTTACTTTGCTTTACATGGTGGGACTTGAGTGTCTGTTAACCTGAGGGTAAATTTTATTAGTAAGATTTATATTTTATGCAGGCTCACTTGCTATTCGTCACTCCAGGTTAGAAAATCAACAGTGACTTACACATATGGAAAGTGCGAACCC
Source organism: Cristatella mucedo (assembly GCA_009760855.2). Lineage (NCBI taxonomy): Eukaryota > Metazoa > Bryozoa > Phylactolaemata > Cristatellidae > Cristatella > Cristatella mucedo. The sequence goes on along the minus strand of WPIO01000136.1, from coordinate 838,009 downwards.
ACTTTATAATTGTAATAATTTTCAATTCAGTTAAATTCCAAATTTTAGAATGGATATTTTCTTTCTCATTTATATATACAAACTGTATGCGCTCTCCGGCCATTGGTCAGCGAAGTATCCAATAGTCATTTCCATTTGCGGACGTACCTACGTGGGGACATCTACAAAATTATACAGGTTGACAAACATACATGTTGTCACTTTAATGATATTGGTCATACGCTGCTACCATGCTAAGCATTGCCCTGTCGGATGATTAGTGGTTCATGCCACACTAGCAAGCGCAGGAGAGCCGTGATAGCCCATTAGGTAAGGCTTTCACGACCTCGGTCCCGAGGTTGTGGGATCGATTCCTTCGGTGGACGATACTTTATCATCACTGCAAGCGGTGCTGATAGCCGTAAAGGCTCTTCTGTCGCTATACAAAAGAGGCTGTTTAATCAGCCAGGATTTAGTTATTATACTTAGCACCTTGGTTTTTATTTAAGGCCTGATCACTCGTCTGTACTTATATAAAGATATACATTAAATGCTAGCCGTTGAACTCGAGAAATTACATTGCATGATCAGACACCTTTCTTACCCAGCATGCACAACAATTAGCTTAATATACAGTACATGAAGAAAACAGCGATCGGATACTCACCAAAAAAATGCGAAGTGCATTTATATTCTTTTCAAAGTAGAGAAGCATATGTCGATAGTCGATGTTTTGCTTTAAGGCATGGTCGGAGCCGGCAGCTTCCTTCAAGTGACCAATCCAATTAGCAAACTACAAAGAACAGCAGATAAACATGCAAGGAGTGAACGTGTGGGAACTTACATGACCACCGGCTTCAGAATGAAGGATGCTCACCACTGCCAATGGAACAGCATCTCCATTATACTGCGGCACCGCTATGCTCGGTGCGGCGTCCAGCGGCATGTTGCCACTTCCCACAGCTTCAGCGCTCCACTCCAGGAGTGCCGGGTGATGTGTGATCCAGTCATCAGGCTCAAATTCAGGTAACGTGAGCCAGAAGGCTCTCAATTCTAGATAAGAACAATAGTAAGATTTTTTTTTATCATACAGTGAAATCTGGTTTCTGAATCTTTAATCACGTAAAGGCTCACGGAGAGAAAAACGAATTAGAGAATACAGTTTTTTTTATATAGAAAAACTCGCCCAGCTAAGCTTGCACCGTTTACAAGGATTTATAATTTTATAATGACAACAATAAGTCTTTGTATTTAAAATTGGTTCATATATGCACGATTGCTTATGCATACAGTATGTACATGCAAGTGTAACAAACACTTCAAGCAAAATGCAGTAGCATGAAATATGTCAAGTTGTTGACATATTTTAAGGCATGTTGTACATTGCTTTCATGTTACCGCTCTTGCTAACTTGCTAACAAGCTAGGTAATCCCAAATGGTGGTCTCCACTGGGTTGGATGTTCGAAGGCTAAACCAGTATTAACACAAGCCATCATAGATCAGAGCAGAATCATGCCAGATCATGTTAAGCCTCCCATATGGTTGTCATAATTCTATGGTCCAGAGCGATTCCTAACTGAAAAATAGGACCACTTGATTGGCATCGTAACTAGTTCATGCCTGTGAATGAGCTACTTAGCAGCCAGCAACTCAGGCTGCGGCTAGCAGACATCATTTTCAAGCTATCGGGTAGAGTGTGCCACCAATGCTTTACCTTCTGACACGAAGCCCCTTGTCTGTGGGTCGATCTTAGTCCATGCAATCTAAAACAATGGCGGCAAACGTTACTTATCTCGGTGAATGGCCGATTAGCACGGTCCACAATCCGAAAGAAAGTAGCCATTATTAAGCATGGGTTATTCAAGAGTCTCTTTCTTATTATATTGCTGACAATTTGTGCCACATCAGATGCAAGATAAAATACTGGAAAACAATTTACACTCTACCGGAATAGCAGAAAGTGGTCTGCAATACGATAGAAAGCCCGAGTGTTAGACAGTCTACGAACTAGCAAGCCAGACTCTTAAACTTTGGCTCCTTCCATATAGTAAAGTGATGCCGAGCTGGTTTGGTCTAGCGATTAAGGTGCTCGCCCCGACTAAGGTCTGACTGAGGTCGTGGGCTCGAGCCCCGAGGCATATGTAAAGCGCCTGAATAGAGATTCAGTTCTCTTGGGGTGCTATAAAAATGAATTGTATTTTATTTAAGATATATTAAAGGTCAGTTTATTCAAAAGTCACATTTATATAATGGCTGAGAAGCCTAAGTGGATATCACCTCGGTGTAATAGACGATAAAGGACTGCTCTGCTACTGGAATGAACCCACCAACTGGGTCGCAAAATGCGAGCACCCGACCCATGAGCAAGGTGTGCCAGAGTGCAGCTTCCAGGCAAACCCTGGTTCTTGCTAGCTGATTCTAATCTGCTCCGTTATCTCATGCGATCGGAAATGAAAGCTGGTTAATTTGGCTCGACTACTAAATGAAGGCCATTAGATTACATCCAACTTGATGGTATTAGGGACGTCCATAAAGGTACCGGAGTGACTTTCATCATACTGGAGGCTGCCTGCTCATACACTTGGCATCTGGGTGGTGGACTAAAACTAAGGCCGGAAACTAAAACTAAAACTAAGGCAAGCTCAAACCGGATGGAAGAGCATTCCCACATTTTTGCAGAGGAAAATGGTGCTAAAGTGAGTTATGCAACTATGCTAAGCTGTTAATCGGTCGGTTCTGACACGGGAAGTCTGCATTTACTTTTCAGGGAGAAAAAAATGTTATTCTCCAGCACTTGGGAGTGGTTCTAACATCTTTGCTGGTGGACCTAAAAACCAGCATTTATCCTCAAGACCTGTCTCTAATGCCTTTTTCATAATTTTGTCTTGTATACAGCACCGGAAGCACTTTAAAGTCAAGTCAAGGGCTATGAAAGCAAGTGTGTTTACGTTCTTTACGATACATTATTTTTATAACTGCCAGTAATTCCAAAGGCTCACCAACGGTACGAATACCGCACGCTGAGGCTG
>WPIO01000136.1:790000-830000 GCA_009760855.2 Cristatella mucedo | reverse complement strand
GCCACAAGCATTCTGTTTAACTGCATTTACGATTGAATATGTTGGCAGGTTTTTAATTTATCACAAAGTCCAAACGAGAGCCCAGCAAGGACAGTCATCCTTAGGCGGAAGTAATTGTTAGTCGAAATTGACCGAGACGAGCTGACGGGATAGTTTCAGAGCTGACCATTCACACCCCTTCCAAGCTCCGTGCTGCTTGGCCCTGTAAGGCAATACAAGCAGACCTTGCAGGACAGAGCCACTGAGCAAACGGACAGAGCCACTGAGCCCCGGCAAGCATGGGGTACTCTCAAGCTGCCCTAGTCTTCTGGGCCCGTGGCCACGATTAGATCTCGAATGGCCCTGTTGGTCCCGGTGGATGCGAAATGTCAGGCAATGCACGTTGGGCAAACTTAAAAAGCTAAGCAGCTCCGCATGCCTTGTGCCGAGCCAGCAGTAGCGATGCAGGCTCAAATCTGAGGTCGCACCTGAAAGAGCATCCAGACCTTGCAGCAGAGATGCACGCAAGTAGCTCAAGTCGTCACCGTGCGACCGCGCTAGTCGAACGAGCAGTTCGCACAGCCCCGCAGAAGCGGCCTCGCTCGAAGGGCTGCCGCTGCCGGCGCTGCAACGCCAAAGGCCGCCACAGTTGCTGCAGCTGCTGCTGCAGCTGCGCCAGAGCTCGGAGGTGAAGGCATGGGGAGGCAGCGCCGACGGTGCCTGTGCTCACACATGCTTAACTGCAAGGGTGTGCGTCAAGAATCCTGAAGTCGCCAGCTTCTTGACTAGAAGATCAATGCCTGGGTGGTCCAGCTTCAGCAGCATGGCGATGGCTTCGTAGAGGGCTAGCACGAGATCATCGTTCGGTCGCTCCCGCCATACCTTCTGAAATAGGTCGGCGGACAATCGAGCTAGCATAAGGTAGGCCTCGGGAGACGCATTACCTTGCCCCAACATCCCCATCTCTTTTTCCATCTCCCACTCTGTCTCTCTCTGTCTCTCTCTCTCTCGTTCTTTCTCTTTCTCTCCCCTCCCTCCCTCTCTCTATGTCTCTCACTCTCTCTGTCTCTTCCCTCTCTGTCTCTCCCCCTCTCTGTCTCTGTCTCTCTCTGTGCTCTGTGTCTGCGCTGCCACCTCCTTCGTACTTCCCTCCACCACTCTTACTGCAGCTCTGGCTCTGCATGTTCATATAAGTCGGTCTCTATGAGTTTGCCATCCACCTTTCCACCTTCCTTTGTCTTCCACCTCTCTGCGACTCTCTCCGCCCCTTCCCTGGTCCCTTAATATCTTCTTTTTCTGCTCAGCAGACCTATTGCCGAACGGCACGTAGCCGCGACCGCTTGTGACAGCTTGTCTCGGCAGCTTGCAGAGTGCTCGCGATTCGTTCGAGCGGAGCGCCGCTGGCTCGTACCAAGGTCTGCGGCAAGTAGCATTCGTCGAACGACTGCAACGAGGCCACCATCAGAGCTTCCCTTGCAGCTCGGGCTGGCGAGCCGGATGAGCACGGCTCACTGAGCAGACGATCACCAAGTAGCCTGCAACCAGGAGCCAACCAACCGACGAGCGGCGCTCACTTCAAGAAATTATGGCGCGGCCCCCCAGCTTCATTTCAAAGAGTTGCTAGCACCGTCATCCTGCTGCTAGGGTACAGAGGTGAACATAATTCCAGCTGCGATTCATTGCTCAGTCAGCTTGTGGCTGCAGCAGGGCTGCTGCAGGCATGCGAAAGTGCCATTGCCCGGCAGTGCACTGCCAAAAGTAAGCTTATTTCGAAGGCTCAATCCTGTGAGAGAGCTGAGTGCATATGAGCCTGCAAAAGCACGAGAGCCGTCCGAAGAGAGAAGGGAAACTAGCGATTTAGCTGACATATTAATCTTTAACCTCAGGAATGTGAAGGGGGTGCCTCATCAATAGCAATGGCTTGTCGACTGAGAGAGCTATTGCAGGCTGCCCTAGCATGGACGTGCCGACAGCTGAAAGCTAGGGGGCGTCGTGGGGAGGCTCAGCAGCCGAGGGCACCGGTCTCACTCTACGATGCCCATGACTCACTCAGACAAATGTCGACCCAATGTGCCCCAAGGTCGCTCATTAGTTCACGGCCTCCTTAATGGCTTGCACAAAGGAGTAGCCGTAGCTGGATGATACTCAGCTTGGCGCCATGCAAGCTTCTGCTGTTTCTCCAAGTTCCCATGCACTTCTTTGAAGAGCGTTTTATGGCCAGGCAATTAAGAACGCTTCATGGCCAGGTGAATGTCTCACACAGCCTGGCAATGTGGGCAGCCAGCGCTGCTGGTGCAGATGAGATGCCACACTTTTCCCCTGCAGATTTAAACTGCTGCTTCTGCTCCTGCTGCTATGACGAGAGCTCACAACATCTAAGGAGACAGGGCTAGGCAGCTAGGTGTAAGTGGAGTGCTCGGCGGAGGCGGCCGGGAAGCAATGCATCCTGCCGCCCCGGGGCCGGTGCTTGCACACCGCGAGCTCGCACGCACCTGAAGACGTTCTGCAGAGCGCCGCCGTAGACGACGAGCAGAGCGCTGAAGCTGGCCGCCACGCTCCTGCTGCCACCCAGCATCAGCGGCTCCCGCGAGTGCCGTGGCAGCAGCGGCGGCGGTGGTGCCATTGCCCCCGCAGGCCTAGCTGCTCCGCTGGCTCCTGCATGCTTGGTGGTGGCCTGCTGCAGGAGCAGGCGCTCGCTGGCGTGAGACAGGCACTTGGTAATCTCTTCCCACGGCGTGGCGACGCCAAGGTGCTGGAATCTGAAAGCGAATTGCTGCGCAGCCCGTTGGGGACACGACTACCACGTGGGACAGAGGCAAGCAGAGAGATTCGCTTCGAGTCCACATGCAGTGCAATGATGCTGCAGCTGCCGACTGCTCGAGTCGACAGCCGGTGAGATCGAACTCACTCGTGCTGGCCAGCCAGAGGGGGCTGACATTGAAGTGCCCCAGGCAAGCGGAATTTGGTGCTGCCGGAAAAACAACCACGAATCACCGTGGATGTAGTACAAGCCAATCAGGACCGACAGTGGCAGATCTACAAGCGGGAACTGCCGAAAAGAAAAGCCGGCGCCATTAAATTCTTCCTGTACGAAAAAACCACACACAAGGCTCTGCATGTACTGCAAATCCGTGAAGCGCCCTGGGCCACAAGGTCGCCTTTTTTAACCTTTCTGACTGTGACCACGAACAAAGAGGATTGTCTGTCTGTTCCCATCTGTCCCTCTTTATCTATTCACATCTCCATACCGACATGTCTGTCGGTCTCTCTCAGCGTCATCATTCTCCTCCTGTCCCGGAGTTTGTCTATCCATCTCTCTAGCTCTCTCCCATTATTCAGACATACTTGCTATTGCTTCCCTGTGCTTTATGTCACCATGGTAGCACAGTGAAGCGAATCTTTCTTAGAAGAAGCAAATCAATCTTGAACACAGTCTACAGAGATCCATCCAACACAGTGCCGAGCAGTGCGAACTGGTCTCACCCAGCCCTTCTCACGCCCCCGTGTTATTCGATCGTCACGTGATCGCACTCCACCAGCTGTCGAGCGATATTGAGCTCGCAAGCCTGTGCTCTGACACAGTGCTTGGCTTGGCCGCCTGCTTTATGCTCCTTCATATTCTTATCAAGCATTCGCTTCTCTTCGAATCTTTCACGATCTCTATCGAATCATTCGCCGAGGTACATGAGCGTACGCAGGTATATGAGCACTCTCGAGGCATTCTGCCGATACGCCCTCGGCTTCTCGTTGGTACCTCGTGGATGAGAGCTGCCCTTGCCGAGGTTGCTGCGAAAGAGGGCGTGTCGAAGCAAAAGCTCGCAGTCAGTCTGGCATGCAGCTGCACCGCGAACGCCCTGAAAATCGCCCTGTGCACCACTGCTAAGCACTGCGAGCCTACCACGAAAACGGCGGCGATGCTAAGATGACGAGCGAAGGGGCAAGGGCAAAGTGCTTTCGGTGCTTACATGTCTCTGAAGCACTTGTACAAGTCCAAAAGCTCCGCTCCGCTTTTTGAAGTGACAGCTTGAGTCAGGAGGTCTAGTAGGAGGGAAATTTTCCTTACGCTGTCAAACAGAGGCACTCCGAAGTCAGGTCTGAATCTGAAATGCAGAAACCGTGGCGGATCACAGCTAAAATATTAGCAGCATTAACAGTAATAATATTGACGATGAAAACGACATATCATTTTTAAATGTATAGAGCTAATTTTTTTTACTGGCCACATCACCTGTATGGAAGCATAGTGACTGATTACAGATAATATAAACGGTTGTAGCACGCATAAGCACATAAAGGGCGATTCACGGCGTTACCGAGCCGCATGCTTCTAAGAACAGGCGCGTTTTGATTTTTTGCTTTAAAAGCCGTCTAGTCTGCTGATATCAAGTCAGTAGATGGAACACAGTCTCAGCAGGATTTGAGGTTGATTCGTGTCAAAGCATTGTCAGAAAAAAGCATGAGCCGCAAGGGGTAAGTATTTAATTAGGAAAACTGAAACAATAGAACTAGAGGAATTAAAAGTGAATGATCAGGACTTTGATGTTGGCTCGCTGCTTTCTTGGAGGAGTAGGTGAAGGTCAGAGGGAGGTGGCATAGTGTGGCTGCTGGTTTCGACGTTCAGAGCTTTTTGACGGGTCTCAGCCCAGAGGAAGGGTGCTTGCACTTCTCGGCCCAGGCCCTAGACTTGAGTTCTGTAACAGGCAATTCTCTATTCGTCAGCTGAAAGAGGGTACAAAGCTTCGAAGGCACTTCACTTCTACCGATGCATGAAATGATGCCATTTGCTAAGCTGATATTTACTTTGCTATTGCTTTAATACTTTTGGGTCTTGCATATTTTGTCTTGACAGTACATTCAAAGCGATACATTGCATGCAATAGAACCGAATGGTTCAGTATCTAAAGTGCTTGTATGCAGCACGGTAGAGTCCAACGCAAGAAAAGCTAAAGGCATGAGGAATCTACAATAGCAGGTCACTTAGAACCAGCTGCAACACAGATGCAGCAGCCCACGACTCACCGGCTGAGTAGGATGCTTGTAAAGGCAAACAGACCAGAAGTGTCCTGTTGTCGCTGAAGGAAGTCTTGACATCGTTGAAAAATCACCTCCATACCTGTGCGCACGGTCGATCCAAAGAACTCTGAACCTTCTCGAACTGCTTTGGAAAGCTTTGATGTCAATGGAGTTAATCGAACTTTAAGTGTGCTGTCACGGTAAGCAGGACGATTGGATGGCCACGGCCGACAGCTCTAGACGTCCGGGTATTAGAGGGTGCCTTAGTTTGAAACTGCCTACATAGTTTTGACTAAGTCGTACTCTGCTTGAAGTTCAATCAATCTAACTGACTCCAGCCTTATTTTGTAATTTTGAAAGAGAAGAGACATTTACAGGGAGCAGCATGGATAAGCTCTTAACCTAATTGTTTATGATGGGCATTTTAATTATTTGCTGGAGGCCAGTCAAATGACCGAGTTTTGCATCTACACTACAGAACTTCTCAATTAAAAGTCATCTAATCGACTCATCCAAAGATTCTAGCACAGAGAATTGTGGACCCCGGTGCAGTGTGTCAGGCCTCATGCAAATGATCGAAACGCTCGGCTTGCTTAGATGAGGGTACCGCTGATAAGCTGTGCCCCTGTGTTTGTGCCCTCCTATCTACACTTCTGCTACTTCCTGCTCTCGAGATCTTCCTGCCTCGGTGAAAAGATGCTTACATGTTCCACTGAACTAAACCGCCAGGCTTGCATGTCGTGAACGTTGCAGCTGTAACATCACCCACCTTTTTTTCCCAACCGGCACTGGCTCCCTACCAAGCAGGCGGTCGACTTTAATTCACTTTGATTCACTACTACATCCCTTCATTCTCTGGCTTCAGCTTAACGATCTCAAAGTTTCACTTTCAGGCTTTACCTTGTACGACCCTCATACCCGAGTCTAAAATTTAGCTGTGCCTCTAATCTCTACTAATAGAATTGAGAAAGTCCGTCCGTCCGCCAGGCGACAAGATGCCACACTTCAACCACGAAGCAAGATGTCGAAGCATTGTCTTCAGTGACCATACTATGACACTTCTACTTGTGACTCAGCAATGTAAGTCCACAGGCAGTGAGATCTTGTCAATTTTAAATCAAGTGGTTGCCGTACCATTAGTACTACTTCACCTAAAGCCCGGATCTCTATAACAAATGACAACTTCTCGACTGACGTCATTAAAGGCAAAGCTAAAAGCTCACACGGTTCCTCACAGCATTTGTCAATGTGAGTCATCCTTTATGTGGTTATGCATGCAAAACTTGTGCTGTTATGTTATTACCACTAACTAGTTGACATGTGTGCTTTCCAGCCTATGTGAAGAGTCTAGACAGAGATTTAGCAATTTTGGGGGCTATATCGATGATATATCAGTATTATTACTGTTATTTGCTTCATACCCGGAGAGGCAACATGCAGCAATTACACTTGCCTGTACACTAGCATTGGATCATACACAAATATCCGCTATTTGAAAGGTTTAGCCATGATCGGGCAGCAGAAAATGCTAGGATAACGAGAGTATGTGTTTGTATTGTTCTATAATTGCATTGTAATTCCAAAATGTCAAAAGTGCTCACGCCGTCTTAAAAAACTTTTGGTGCACATAAGATAACCAGCAAAATTTGCACGCACTAATTCTATTAGTCCACACAGATGTCTTTTCAAGCTTAGTCAGCCAAACTTTCACCTGAATCTATTGATGCTAATGGTACTGAAAGGTTTATACACGGTACAGGGTATATAAAAGGTCTGAGTATGTACACATAATTCAGCCAACATACATATATAAATCTCTGTCAGTACACAATCTATATGTATTCATGATGTATTGCTATTTGTAATTTAAAGACTGGCTGATTCAACAGCCTCGTTTTGTTAGCGATCAAGGTGCCTAATGGGTTATTACCTCTCGCCCCCTGCTCGTGATGAGCAATGTACGATTGCCTGCTACAGAATTCGAACCCAAGATCTGGAACGTGCAGTGTGAGCACCATGCCATCGGGCTAACTATAATATACAATAATAATAATAACAATGTAAAAACGTAGCAGCAAATAAATCGGGATTGGTTCCGCTAACATCACGTCTGTAAATCAGGTAGGCATACTTTCCTAATGACTTTTCATTAAATGAGCATACTTCTTCCACTGTCAAGTCAGCCTAATTTATTTTAAGGCACATTGCCGTAACCAAAGCCTGTTTATATAAGAGCATGACAGCTAAACTAGTTTACGGGATTTCGACACAACATCAGGATTACTGCAATTCTTTTTATTCAGGATTCGCTGCCTGCACCTTCATTGTCTGCAACACGTGCAGGCAGCTCGGTTGGTCTCTCGTCAAAGACTGCCACATCACACCACTTCTGTCTGTGCTTTAATGGCTACCTATCAAGCTTCGAATCGATTTCAGGATTCCCAATCTAGCTTACAGGTCACTTCCCTTGGTAGCACCAGCCCACCTATTCGATCTCCTAGTTCCTCTCACCCCACCTGGGCCTCAGCTTCTAATTGTCTCTCAGTCCCTAACACTAAACTGAAATCTTTTGTTAATTGAGCCTGAAGCTTGTGTGCGCCATGAGTCGGTAACTCACTTCTGGCTAAGTTCACAACCTGCAATGACCTTGCATCATTTAAATTATCAGCTACAGACACGCGTGTTCGGGTAAGCTTTCCCGGGGCCCAAATGAACATGTCTTTTTTGCTTCGGTCTGCTTGCGTGCCAGTGAATGATTCAGTTTAAATGATGACACACCTCAGTCCCTACTAAGCGGTAGCCCTGAGTCTCTTCACTTTTGCTTTCGCATGCTGGCCTAAGCATGATACTTATTAGGCTTTTGCATGCTTGATACGGTCCCATGTCACTAAGCCTCGGGTATTGATTCTCTTGCAGGCAACTGCCTTTAATTCGATTTTTTGCACGTGCTTTTCTGCTTCTTGGCATCAGACTCCACGCCTGGCCTCGTGACAGCGAGATGCACTTGACTGCTTTGCAAAATCTTACACACACTCGAACACCCTGCACGACACGCTAGCTCGCGAACGATGCAAGCTGGGTGGTTAGATCAGCAAACAATGAATTCAAAGAAAGCGAGTTACTGTTTAGACAATGCCGGATCCATAGAGCTCAAATGTACACGCACATGAACTAGTATTTGGCAAAAGCCCATAGGTATGTGACATTTTAAATACTTACCATAGAGAAGATGCAATCTTTTGTAAAGCGCCTTGTATTCAGTGAAGGCACAAAGGCATTCACAAACTATCTTGCACTGCCTTGTGTCATTTGTATTGAGCATTTCAAAGAGAACTTCTGAAAACAAGTATCGAAAGCATTGATGAAACTTTAAGATAAATTACTGAGTCACACAGAATCTGCAAAGCCACAGGACGGCAAAGAAATCAATATCAGAAACCTTGCTTCGGCAGCGCCTGTAAAAGCAGCGCTGCTATAAGGATATGCTATTTAGCAAGCACAGCTTGGCACCTGGGGTCTAATGATGCACACAAGCATGCCTTCCACCTAGTCGGGAAAGACCACACGATGACTGGGCATGCTGCCGCTGAAAACGACCAAGCCGTTGAATGAATGCATGCTGTTCGATGCCGAATCCTTTTTTACTCGATGCAGTTCTGCTGTGGTGCAATGCATGCACTCACATCTACATCTTTCTCACTGTAGAATTTTGGTCTCCACCGCAATAATGCCTTGACTGAATTACGTTACCAGGCAGGGTTTGTAGAATTAATAGCAGCAGAGAGCAAAGATGCTAATCTATTTGTCCATGCTGTTCTATTAAGGTCACAAAATCAGTGCCAGAGAAATACAGCTGTTTAGCATGCTTGCAGCTTCATGCTGCATAATTCGATAAAATGCCGAATTGGGCCTGCTTACTAATATCGGGTTCGGCTGAGGATATGCAGATCTTCAAAGAGCTGCACGCGACGCCAATAGCAATATCATCGCCGACGAAGCACAAGTGAACACACCGCATATGTCAGCCTCCAGCATCAGCTCGCCATACTCGTCGGTCTGGTCTGAGGCTAATATCTTTGTCAAGCACTCAATGGCCGGCATGTACACGTTGGTTTTGGCAGAGAGCAGCAGCCGTTTCATTGCGATGGGGAAGCTATTGCCACCATCCGGAGATAGGTGGAAAAGCATATCGATTGCCGGCTTTCTGGCAATAAGTACGTTGAGCAAATCTGCAAGGTGAAACGGTAAGTGCACAGTCGATGCATGAGCAAAACGTCCAAAACGTTCGAAGTCAGATCTGCTAGCGGCAAAACGCCTCGAGAATAGCACTGGCAGGCCAGCAAGTGCAGAAGAAACCTTTGCTCAATTTCACATGTGCATAAGGGAGGCACTTCAGAAAGTGTGCAACTTATGTGCGATAGCGATGGAAGTGGAGATGAGCCTCAGCACAGTGCCTTCAAGGTTGAAAAAACCCAGTAACCACTCGTGGCTACCTTGCAGAAGCTTAGATCCTCGGGGATTCTGATTAGCCAGAGTGTCGGAGTACAAGGTTCGGAAAAAGCTGAAGGCAATCCACAAAGGAATACACCAATGCAGCATTTGTTGAGATTATTCTGACTGCCATTTCTTGCCTAGATTCCCGAAGCACTGCACATATTTTGCATGCACGCTGCTCTGCAGCAGATCAACAGCTAAGCAAAGTACCGCCAGCTTTATGGAATCTAACTTTTACTTATACCTCGTACAAACCTCAAATCATTTGGAGACCGTGCCTCTAGTTCTATGCTCCAAAAGCCTGGAAACCACTCCCGACTTTCGTCACAACATCTCCTGCCTTGACCACATCTAAGAAGAAACTAAAAATGCATCTATTTATCACAGCATTTAGTGGGTCCCTGCGGTTCGACCTTTATGTGCTTATGCATGCTGACACTGTTCATCCTGCCACTAAACATACTTGCATGCTGACCCTGTGCATGTCGCCCTAACCATGTTATTCTTGTTGTTTATTATGAGCAAGCTACCACTAACCATTTGACCATGCTTACTTTGCGACAAATATAAAGTACCTAGAAAGAGATTTCGTTCTCTGAGGGTGCTATATAATGTATTACTACTACTACTACTACTATTATTATTATTATTATACATAAAGAAAGAAAGCATGGCTAAATGACTTACGGAAATCACGAGGGATGCGTCTGAATGCGATAGTATTTCATATCGAAAAGGGAGGAGGCATTGCACTAATGCCCACAGCACCACATTTCAGGATTTGGGATCATTGGAGGCAAACAGTGAAAGGTAGATGTTAATAAAGCTAGGATCATTATCCGTTCGAGAAGCAAAGTTTTTCAGTTTGCCAGGGAGTTTTCCGATATAGGTCGTTGTAATAAAACGTTGGAATCTGAATCACCGATACACGTAGAGGTCATTAAGAGAGACTCACAGAATTGGCACATTCTCGTCAGCTGCATAACTGCTGTCTACGCCAGGCAACCGTAGCCTCAGAAGCACGAGTTCCATTGCCCAGCTGAGGTCTATGCGATTTGCTTACAATGCCACCCGGAGCACAACACTCTGGGTCTGTCCGAGGCCCCCTTGAACGCCTACACCCTCCCACCTTCGGAGCCGGATGGCCACAATTCTCAATGCTAGTGCAGGCAGTGCCAAAAAACGCCATGGCCATACCCAGAGCTTCCTTGATTAAAGCATCCGAATCGCTCTGACGAAGCAGCACCAACGTCTGTTGTACGATCTGTCGCCAAGTAGCCTCCCCAAAGAGCGTGCTGGCCGACTCGGGTGTCACGAGTACAGCCAAACACCGGATGGCCTCGTGCTTCGCGGGACCTCGAAGCTGCTGTGCGCCTCTGCAGAGTAGCTGCACAGCGATATCTGCAGCAAAGCAGCAAAACGTCCGAGCGGCCCTGTCGAGCGGGGACGATGCGAGCGGCCGCCGCTCGAGCAGCATAACAAACTAAGTGGCAAGAGGCAGAGCAAGAGTCACTAAGAAACCTGAGACTGGGCTCTGCCTGCAAGTCAGCGAATGCACGGCCCTCCGGCGACTGGCGAAGGTGTAGCACTTTTAGAGTCACAATCGATGAGCCCAGAAAGGGATCTGGGATCGCACCAATGAAGATCTGGGATCTGGGTCGCACCAACGAAGGCCGGCTGCCCGAAGGCGACGGCAGCGGGCTGTGAGAGCAGAGCACAAAACCGGCACAGGTTTCACTCTTTACCGAGACAGTCGTGTGCAGCCTTTGCTGCGTGCGGAAAGCCCAGGATCAGCTGGTGCATCAGCCGAACCGCCGGCTGCATCTTCTCGAGGTTGTGCTCTTGCTCCATCTACCGAAATCAAGCGTGTTTTTGGTTGCTGGAAACTGCAACTGGCCACGGGCACACATTCGCGATAAAAGAACTCTGCCGAATCCCTTGACAGTCAGTTGACATCCTCCGGCAGCGGCGGCATGTCAGCAAAGGAGAGAGAGAGAGAGAGAGAGAGAGAGAGAGAGAGAGAGAGAGAGAGAGAGAGAGAGAGAGAGAGAGAGAGAGAGAGAGAGAGACAGACAGACAGACAGACAGACAGACAGACAGACAGACAGACAGACAGACAGAGAATGCGAGTGGGATTCTTCGCAACGACTCATTTGCTCGAAGCCGGCAGCAGCAAATTGCGTGAAGAAGGGCTTTTCGTTTGGGTGCTGCGTAGCAGTGCATCCTGAGGGGCATGCGAACGTGCCTGTCGAACATGTTCTGACACGCTTCCATTTCTGCCCAGCCTCACCATGACGACGTTGTCGCTCTAACCGAGTGTCTGCCGTCTAGGCTGCCACTTACTATGCCAGGCCGATAGCCGGGTCTGGTTCCGTACAGCTATGAAGCACTTTGCAACAGACTAGTGGGTTCAGCTGCAAAGTCCGGAGGGCCCCTGCTGACGAAGGATCGAAGACTTGACCGTGCCGTTGATGTCAAACAAATAGGACATGTAACAAGGCAGCAGGACACCGGGAGAACATGCACAGCACCGAAGAGAGATTCGAGGAGAATATGCAAACCGGCAGGTCCTCAGTCCTTGCTGACGTCAGAGCCAGTTTTTCTCTTTCTGCTTAACAATCCCATCTGCCGTGCTGCTCACATGTCTAGGGGCGGAATTTTTTGGCTGCTACACAGATTTAGCGTTAATTACTTGGTTAAGCTCCAGGGAGAGAGGGAGAGAGAGAGAGAGAGAGAGAGAGAGAGAGAGAGAGAGAGAGAGAGAGAGAGACTGGGGCAGCTGCACCCTCCACTGATCTTCTGGCTGGCTGGGCGTCACCCGATCGTAGGCTGAGGAGTGGATAGTAGGGTGAGAAGCCGGGCGAGCATGCACGTGCAGGCATATGCAGGCGTGGTTACAGGCACTGCTTGGGAGGAGGGGTGGCTCTCTTGCCCGACGTGTCCTAGGAGAATGGCCTCGCCCCACTCTCGAGCGAAATACTCGTTCTTCGGGCCGATACGCTCCGAGCCGCAGCCATAGTACCTGTGTGCACACTGCTCTCATCACGGTCTTCACTTCCTCGTCAGCCTCGACCACGTTGAGCAGCAGGATAATTGCTGAAAAGGATGAGAGGCAAGGCAAGGCATGAGCAGGCAAGCAAGCAGCACATATATAGCTCGGCAAGGACGAGGACTAGAAAGTATCTTTTCGAACACCGAGGCACGGCCTACGAGGCCTACCTTCAAAGGCCATATCTGAGAGCCGGCTCTCACACTGGAAGCACGCATCTGAAAAAGGAAGAGACGAGATGATAGACACGCTGATTTCACTACCTCGGCCGACGTGATCATTCTTCGCATGCAACGAATGCACCATGAGCAACTGCTCTTCGTGTCTGCGAATCGCTGACGACCGGGCGCTAGGGCAAGCTACGAACCACCTCACTAATCGGCTGAGGACCAGACGCATGGCACTGAGAGGCATGGCTTAAGGTTTTGCAAAGAACAAAAGATGGGATGCGGTCGCCAAGCATCGTCGGCAGAGCATTGATATAATTGTAAAAGCGCACGGTTGAAAAGTTGCTGACTTACCCAGCAAGACCTTGAGCACACCCGACGCCACGTTTGGATGTTGATCAAATGCAGCAGCCAGCTCTTGCTTGTGCCTTCGAAAGCAGTCCAGAAGCTTTGGAAGAATCATTTTCTTACTCTCAGCAGTCACTTCGTGTTTATCGAGAGATGTTATGGCACAGCCGATGCAGAAGCTGCTGCCGTTGCCAATCGTAAATGCCCATTTTCGATCATGCGTGTGTTCTGGAGTTTGCCGAGGTGGGATCCGTCGTCCATAAGACATTCTCACCTCATTGGACCGAGTTTTAATAAGCGAACACTTTTCAAACGCTGCACGTAAATGGTGATCGTCAAGCTGAAGCTGGTGCTAACCTTAATTTTTAGCAAACGATATGATATTCTATCTATACAGAAATTCAGTGCCAAGTTAACACGGTCATGCCCGGCACTGCTCATATTGCAATGAGCTGTCTGTCAGTAGCCGAGCCTATATCATGCACACAACTGCATTTCAAGCCTATCAATTCGGTTGTTCCCAGATAAATCAATTTCGGCCTGTCTCTTGAGTGATGGGTGGATTCGTATGGCACGGCACCAGTGATTTATTTTTGAGTCAGAAAACATCTGAAGGTGCCTTGATTTGACTACAGAGTCTGCGACAATTATTACTTTCCCAGTTGCTACATACACTATGCATTTAGCTATATAGAGCAACACGCACTATTACCAGTGTGTGGAAACAGTACACATTACCATTGCTATACCATGCATAGAGCCTACACGCAGGAAGTTTGTGAGGATAGTTACTGCTCATTCATACGTCAAGTTTTTCAAAGGTCGAGTGGTGAGGAGATATGTGAACAATTAGAGGGTTTTGCAAGAAAGGAGACGTCCAAGTGTAGCAAAAGTCTATAATTGCCACCGAGCACCACTACTTTAGGCAAAACCCACTAGGCCAAGAGACTGAGTACGCACTCATTTCTCGAACTGACTAAGGCAAGCTACAAGCTACCTTTTAAGCAAATCCGTGAAAACAGTGAGCAATCAATCATCTTCAAGCACCAGCACGACTGGTTGGCTAGGACATGTACCGGAGGGTACCGGACACTCCTTCTTCAAGTGTGGGATGCTTAACAAGTTTGCCTTTCCTAATACTCTCTAGAACTATCTACTATTCCGTCGTCACACGGGAAGGGCCGTAGCGGGCCAAAAGGCTCAAGACTGACTCTGTTGTTGTGCAGCTACTTTAGCTTTTCTCCATCCTATTCGCTAATAAGGTATGACCACCTTAACACTTCCGAGACTTGTCCCGTGTTCCCAAATGAGAGCGATTGCAGCAGCCACAGCTCGACAAGGAGGCTACTCTCGACTCTGAACTGTCTCCACTGTAGACAAGGTTGGTTCGACGTTAGTTAGTTTAGACTCGAGACACGTTCTTGGGAGTCGCAAGTCCAAACGTTCGCCGGCATAGGCGAAGCTTTAGCCAGTAGGAAGAAACATACTCTTTTCGACATCTTCCGGAATGTTGATATCAGGAAGTTGAAAGCTCTTTGCTAGTCCTGTTGAATCTTTTGGAAGCTTTTACAATCATTTAGCATTTATAATGTCATTCTTGAGCACCTATCATCTCGCCGGGCATCACCGGCACTGCACCGCAATGATTTAAGTGGGAGATTTGAGTGTGCAGATGGTAATGGCCAGCGGTCATCTGGTGAGCTTTGAAGTATGTGGCGCCTCAGGGAGCTATTCAAGGTCCATTCCATTTTACAGTTTATACTCTCCTTCTTGCCGATATAATCGCCGACCATAATCTGGCTTCTATTTTTATGCAGAACAGACAGATATTAGACATACCGCTGCTTAGATCACCGCTGTCTTTCAGCACCCAGCTTCTTTGCAATCTTTTGCAGCGTGTATCCCTGGCACTCAAACTTGGGTGGCAGCAGATTTTCTCAAATGGAATGAGGTCAAAACCTACTTATAAGCAAACCAAGTGAAATTTAG
This sequence comes from Cristatella mucedo, assembly GCA_009760855.2. Lineage (NCBI taxonomy): Eukaryota > Metazoa > Bryozoa > Phylactolaemata > Cristatellidae > Cristatella > Cristatella mucedo. The sequence goes on along the minus strand of WPIO01000136.1, from coordinate 814,961 downwards.
AAGCAATTAAATCCTAAAACTCAAAATTGCTTCAGCCAGCATATCCCCATAACCTGTGCCTGTGACATGGATGCCCTAGTTCAAAACGACCTTTTTCTAGATGGGCACAATGGATCAGCCGTTCTGGCTTGCTTAGATAAGGATAGTAGAGCCAAGTTGATCCCCGTAATTATAAATCTTGCCAAGATTTGTATACCTAACTAAATGCAGGTCTTCCTAACTACGCTCTAAAGACACTTACAGTTGTTGCAAAAACTCTGAAGCTGGGCTTCATGAACTAAGATCTGCCAAATTGTACCACTTCTCAACAACCAGCACTAGCTGAATATCAAGCACCATGTCGACCTGGTTCCCATCAAGCAAATGATTTTTTTCGAAATTCTGTAACTCGCAGCTTGTTATCGCTGTCCTCTTATTACCGATTACCCATTTGAAACACTTACTCATAACATCACTGCTCCTCAGACACAAATCGTTTAGCTGTGCCAAGCAACTCACATTTTTTAAAGACCGTGCCGTCAGTTCCTATGCTCCCAAAGCTTGGAAATCATTACGCACCAACATTACGACATCCTATAATTTGATGACATTTAAAAGAAGCCATAAGCCTGCCTGCTTCTCACAGCCTTTTCCTGTCCCTGTGCACTGTCCTTTGTGTGCTTAGGTGTGTGGCTCCTTTCCAGCGTCTGTAAAGTGCACACATAGCAAGAGATCTAGTTCTCTTTAGATGCTATTACAATTCAAGAAATATGTTTTATCATTATCATTGCCTTGCTCCTCACTTTTGCTTCGCAACAAAGCGATGACCGCGAAAGCACAAAACAATGGCTAGCTACACGGGATTCGACAGAGCAGGGCAACAGCAGCGGATCTCTGGTGGCCAACGCACACTGGCTTTTTCGTACGATACGTCTGCCGCCTCTCGTCCTGAGGCGCCTGTAGTGAGGCGTTCCGAGTGCTGGCAAGCATCGGCTCGTGGGTACCGCCGCCGACGAGCGCTCGCTCATTCGTTCGCGCCCGCTGTCAACCGAAGAAGTTCCGAGCTGAGGACCGATGCTCCGATGAACAGCCTGCCGATCTAACTTGCCGTATGCAATGGCAGCGCCCACTACCCTCTACGGCGAGCTACCCCCATGGCGGGCGGGCTCCCCGTTTCGTCAAACGATATTTTTCAGGCTTCGTCGCCGACGATAGCCAAGACCCTGGGTGGCTCGCATCTCAACAAATGAAAGCTTTTCAGTATCGAAGCAGCGGCCAAACTAAAAGCAGCCACAGCGGTCCAGTGCGACCACTCCGGAAACAAATAACGGTGCCGATGGTGAGGAGCGTCGTGTCAGCCTTGCAGCCAGGGCGACGTTTCGACAGTTTCGACGAGGAATGCATGTCCAGTCAACCGCATAGCGCCTACACAAAACATGCAGACGAAATGCCGACCGCTCGGGAAATACGCACCGCAACGGGCTACCCACCGACCAGCCGAGTACTAGAGCCACGGACCTCGCCGGATGTAGTACAGCAGCAGACGGAACTCGGTTAACGTCACCTCGCCCAGTCGCGCCCGGCACCATTACTTTCCTGGCTATTCGCTGACCCCGGCGACCTAGCAAACCTACTCATTCGCCGTTGTTGACTGCTTTGATTTTTTAACCGTTGCTTTGAAGAGCTGCGCAGATGAAACTTTTCGAAGAGGCCAATGAAAATATAGCAAATCTCCCCTCCTTTGTCAAACATACCCGCTAATGTGTCCGGAGGTGGGAGGCCGGCAACTCTACTGTGGACTTATGCCGCTGTATAATGCCCGACAGCCAATTTAGATGAGCCGTCGGGCGCAGAACGAGCTTTGAAGCCGCAAAGGGATGTCGTGCGCTAATAATCAAGAACGAAATCAGCATCAGGTGCATTTCAAAGGACCTCGGAAACAAGAGGTGCGGTCATGTAGACTGGCTGGTTTCGACATAAAGCATGTCAGTTGTCTTTGAGATTTTAGCTTTCGAAATGCTACGACTACGAACGCGTCGCGAAGTGGCTTCTGAACAAGTACCCTCTGCCACAGACAAAGCGTACGTAACGGGCGACGGTCCTGGCAAATTCGGGATGGATACGTATGAATACGGTGCCTCGAAGCGAAACAGCACAATGAAATCGTATTCGCTGCGCCGACACGCAGGTATGCCGCCGCTAGATGAATGAGGCGGCAACAAAGAGCGCCTTAAACGTAATAAGTCCTCGTCATTAGCGTAGGGCGGTAAGTTCCAGAACCACGGATCGACATGAGTACACGGCCCCATTCGTAGCGTCGTCGTAAAAATAAAATTACTAAGAAACGCATTTTTTCTCTGGCTGTTAAAGCATTATTTCACAACTGCTTATGCGTCAAGAGTGGAGAAATGACCATTATTCCTAACAAACTTTACTTTTGCAACCAGGACATCGGTTAGCTTATAATTAAGACAAATTAATAAGAAAAAGACGAGTTTGAGTCTTTTGGTCTACGTTTAGCGAGATAGAACAGGAAGTATATCAAAGTTAACACGTATTTACTCTGGAGTCATACAAAAGTACCCCTAAAGATAGTTCAGAAATCAGTAGATGCTCTAGATTTTCGGCTACATTTCAAATAGTTTTCTCGAAGAAGCCTCCAAGCACACGCACATACGTATATGTATAGTTAATATAAATATAATCATTTATATAAAGCAATACATCCCAATGTCTCTTAATATTTATGTGCGAGCTTTATATATGCCGCAGGGCTAGAACTTATCATTGTTAACTACCCATACCATCCCGTATATCCCGGTGAAGGCTCTCGCCTTCCTCACCTGAGCAAAATGCCTACGTTCTCCTCGAATTTGTCAAGATGAGTATCGAGAACATGGACATTCTGAATCCCATTTTGGTATTGCTTTTTTATGAGAGCCTGAACTAGCTGTTTCTAGATTTTTCGCTTAGCAATTTCCGACAAAGCCAAGAAGCTCTGCACGGAAACAGTTTCAAGCTGCATTCATCGTCCTGCTTAGTTTCTTGGCGAATTCGTCACACTCTGCAATCTCCTTTGTATCTGATCCGATGGGGATACCAAAGCTTGAACTGCGGCCTCCAATAGCTGTCGATGGACATGTAGCAGTTTATGAAAGCTGCTGGCTAATTATCTAAAATCGTGACAGATTGGTCGATGGGGATTAATTTGATGTCTAGTGATGGCATCAGCATCTTCCGAGGGTCGACCGGCGCCTTCCACTTGATACTGTTCTTTGCGATAGAGAACTTGGTTCCCTGCCTGCGGCCAATTCCTTTTGTGATAGTGCACTTTAGCCTCACGGCTGTCTCATTAGCATAGGAAGTAAAAAGAAACTTAATAAATCTGCCTCCGATGTCCATCAAGAATGACACCATTATCTAGTCTCCAATCCCCACCATACTCGCCATACTCCAATGCACACAGAAAATTCTTGACATGGGTATAGTTCTCTTTGAGGTGCACAGAATGAGCCGTAGGCAGAGAACCGTGTTTATTCCTAAGCAGCACGGCTTTAAAGCTCTTCGATTACTTGTCTATGTAAAGGTGCCGTTCACTCGAGCAGCACGTGATTCCCCTAGCCTCTAATACACCGGCCACATTGTACCAAAAGCACAGTCCATCTAGCTGAATGAAGAAGTAGGAACATTTTGGTGGCGATTTCTCTGATCTGACGCTTCCACACGTTCATTGAGCCGCGATGTCCGAAGTCAGAATTTGACATTGCAAGGTCAAGGTTTGCGATCAGATTGTTGCCGTCTTTCAGGCTGGTCTGGTACGGCTTTCTATCATCAGCCTTGTGTGTGAAATTGGAATGTGAATCTGCGAATTCTTCCTCGCCGTCTGACTTGCTGCTCTCTCCTGAAGTTGGCTGATTCCCTCTACGGAAGGGTGGGTCGGGGAGCTCGGGGTAGTATGGTACTAATAGAATTATGGGAGGCACGCCCTTGCCAGGCTGCTTGGAAGGGTCCAACATGCAAAAACAGTAGTTGCTTGAGTGCGTAGTCGGTTACAGCAAAATTATTGGAATAGCCACTCCATAGCTCTCTTTTCTCCCCTGTGCCAGCCTGTAAACGTATCCGAGTCGTATAAATAAAAAGAATTACAATTTCACACGTTACCCAATATTATTCAAGAAATTTCATCTAATGACTGGCAATTAATTGTTCGCCTTACCTTCTTTGCGTTCTATTCACTGTTCGCATGCGAAATGAAGTGCTCGCAGATTGCCTTGCTCCCTGATGGGCACGCCGAAGTAAGTGCTGTAAGTGCGGTAAATCATAACAGATGCTTTCATGGAGTACTTCTTCGCTCTTTGATAAATTATTCACAGGGGTTGCAAAATGTTTGTGCTATGTGGTAGGAACCTCGTGATGCGATATCTATTGAATACAACTATTAAATACTCTCTTACTCCGCGATAATCTAAGCTAAAATATTATTTTAAGGCATACGTACTGTTACTATTCTATGTATTATACGACTCAGTGTTAGGTCCTCCAATGGCGCAACTCGTGCTCTATGAGAACACTTGATGTCCATACCGTGCCCAGCGAAACCGGATAATTTCAAAATATAATTGTCCTAATCACAGAAATAAATTTGTTTGCATAATTATAATGGTTTTCCATTGATTTTTTTAAGAAATACGGAGAGCACGCTTTGTATCCAGGGAAAAAATAAATTGGTAGCTGCTACATAGTGTAATAGGTTGCTTGCACAGCACCCTATTATAACTAAATCGCTATCGACATTGATAGAGTGTGACATTGGTAGAGTGCTACTACACGACACTTGCCGACATTTTCGAAGAGTTTGCACTTCTGACTAAGCGCAATGTGTGCTCTCGCCCAGACGGCCCATTGTTTATGGCAGAATTGTATAAACTTAGCGATAAAACCAAACTGCTGCTCATAGGACACCATAAGCGTGTGGCTGGATTAAAAGGCTTTGCTCTTCTAATAGGTGATGCTGTTGTGCGACCATCACCGCATGCTCGAAATTTAGGTGTCGTTTTCGACAGCTGCCTCAATTTTAAAAGCTTCATTCAGAAAACTGCTTCTACAGCTAGTCATCACGTCCGATCCCTATCCAAGATTAGAAGCTGTCTTCCACAGTGGCATGCAAAAAATGTAACTAGCTTCTTATTCCTGTCTCGGCTTGGTTGTTGTAATTCCATTTTGGCTGGGCTACCAAAAAAAGCAACTAGGCCACTGCAGCTGACTATGAATACTAGTTTTGTTTTTTTGTTAGCAAGGTTAGTTTTCAAGTCTCATAGGTTTGAGCACGTGTCTCCTTTGCTGAAAGAGCTAGGATGGATGCCGGTTGAGCAAAGGATACAGAGCAAAGTCCTTACGCTGACCCACAAGGCCCGCCACGGCTTGGCTCCTTCGTACCTAGCTGACCCTGTTTCAGCTTCTTCAGCTTGTTCGCGCCCCCAGGTCCTGTGTGGACAATAAATTAGCTGTTCCATTCCTCCGCCTAAAGACCGTTGGCGACAGAGGCTTTCGCTCTGCAGGTCCTTGACCGTGGAACTCACTTCCACGATTCTTACGCAACTACAACTACTCTCCTGCTGCTGACTATGGCTCATCCTTTTCAGCGATCCCGAGCTGCTACTTCCATGCTACTTGCTACCTCAACTGCTATCATGAATCTGCTTTGCTTCCCACTTTCTCTTCTTTTCGTGAGACGAAGTCTGTTGGCTATGGAATGCGTACCGAGAGCCGTTTAGGCTGTGAGTGCGCTACACAAAACTCTCCTGCGTAACACCTACATAGTCTTTATGACTTTGTGGAGTTACAGACGGAGATACATTACATCACATTACATACGCGAAAGCTAGAAAAAGCATACAAAAGATCAGGACTGACTGTCCATCGACAGGGATAGGAGGAATACTGTAGGTCGTACCAATCGATCCTAGCAAAGACCAAGTCTGCATTCTATAAGAAAATGATTGAATCACAGATGCAGAATCCAAAAATTCTGATGTCTACGATAAACCATCTCCTTAACCGCTCCCAGGTTAGCTCTTAGCTCCTTACCTAGTGATCCTTGAGATGATCTTACTGGTCGCTTCTCAAGCTTCTTTTTGAAAAGATACGCAAGATCAGAGGATCCATCGCCATGGTGGCAGTATACCATTCCGATCATGTCCCTCAATTCCGTGCAGCACCTCAATGTCTACATTCAAGGAGGCCACGAGTAATCCCATCCTGAAGTTTTTATTCCCATCAAAACCGACAACTAGTCCTCTGGACCCTATTCCCACTGTGCTGCTTCTACAATGCATAGATCTGCCGCTGATATGCATAACTAACATTATAAATATGTCATTAAACTCAGGTCATGTCCCAGCATATTTCAAAACAGCTATAGTCACGCCACTACTTAAGACAGAATCTCTAGACCAAAAGAACTTTAGCAACTTCTGCCCAGTTTCCCTTCTACTACACCCATCAAAGACACTGGAGCAAGTTGTGGCAGACCAACTAAAGTCTTATATTGAAACGTTAAACCTAGCTAGTAAGTTCCTGTCTGCTTTTAGACCTAATCAATCTGCTGAGTCATCATGGCTTCGAGTTCATAATGACCTTCTTAGGGATACATACTTAGGTCGAGTCTCTCTGCTGGTTTTTCTTTATATTTCAGCAGCTTTTGATACTATCAATCAAGTCTTTCTCAAACGCTTCTCATATCGCCTGGGCATAACACTACAGTGTTTTAGGTCTAATCTCATTTGAAGACGCCAGAGCATTGACGTGAACAGGCAAAGATCATCCGACGAATCCGATGAAGTAAATGAACAAGGACCTACTTAGGAATGCAGACATGGGTAGAGTGTCTCTTCTTGTTTTGCTCGATCTTTCGGCAGCTTTTGATACCATCGATCACAAAGTACTTCTAGAGCGCCTCTCATCTCGCCTAGGCATCACTGGCACTGCTCTGCAGTGGTTCAGGTCCTATCTCAGTGGGAGACTCCAGAGTGTTGACGTGAATGGACAAAGATCATCTGAAGTACCTCTAAAATAGGGAGTACCTCAGGGCTCTGTGCTAGGTCCGGTCCTTTTCACCGTTTATACTCTCCCTCTCGCTGATGTGATTGCCAAGCACAATCTAGGCTTTCACTTCTATGCGGATGACACTCAGTTGTACCTTTGCTTTGATCCCTCCCAGCCTTCGAGCACCTCAAATTCTCTCAACTCACTTGCTGCATGCATTGATGACATCCGATCATGGATGGCAGCACATTTTCTAAAACTTAACGATGATAAAACTAACTTACTCGTTATGGGCAAACCTAGTGTTATTCAGAAATTGGAAAGGCTGACTTTCAAAATTGGCTCTGCCAGCATATCTCCAGTTGCATCAGCTCGAAATCTAGGTGTCACATTCCAAAGCGACCTCTCGTTAGACGACCACATCAGCTCCACAGTCAAATCAGCCTATTTTCAGCTTCATAACATTGCTAAAATTAGGGCTTGTTTAGATAAGGATACCACGTCCAAGTTGGTCCATGCATTCGTGACATCTCGTCTCGACTTCTGCAACTCACTGCTTACTGGCCTACCAGCATGTGCGATCAGGTGATTGCAGCTGGTGCAAAACTCTGCAGCTAGGCTTGTCTGTCGTGAGCGTCGCAGTTGCCACATTACTCCACTTCTCGCCGACCTGCACTGGTTACCAGTCAAGCAACGGATTGACTTCAAGGTTTTGTCGCTCACTTTTAGGTCTCTTCATTCTATGGCTCCAGCCTATCTTTCAGATATACTACCCCATCAGGCAAAGCATCGTACCACTCGCTTTTCGGAATCCAACAGTCTAGAAATACCTCGTACAAACCTTAAATCCTTTGGAGACCGTGCATTTAGCTCGTATGCTCCCACAGCCTGGAACTCCCTCCCGACCTGCATCAGAACATCCCCTGACCCGACCACATTTAAAAGAAACTTAAAAACATACCTATTTAGGACAGCATTTAGTGGGTCCTTGTGATTCGTCCTCGATGTGCTTATGCGTGCTGACACTGTTCATGCTGCCACTAACCACATTTGCATGCTGACCCAGTGCATGTAACCCCTAACCATGTTATTCATTTTGTTTGTTTTTCAAGCATGATTTTAATTACTATTCTATTGCGTATCACTTTGCAGCAAATGTAAAGCGCCTAGAAAGAGATTAAGTTCTCTGAGGGCGCTTTATCAAGTGCAATATTATTAATATTATTAATCATACGGTGTACGGTGTACCTCCGGGCTCTGTGCTTGGTTTGGTTCTTTTCACAGTTTATAGTCTCTCTCTTGCTGCTGCGATTGCCAGGCACAATCTAGGCTTCACTTGTTTGCAGACGGCACTCAGCTGTACCTCCGCTGTGATTCCTATAGCCATCCAGCACGTTGAACTCTCTTAACTCCCTTGCTGTTTGTCTTGACGACATCCAAACATGTATTGCAGCAAGCGTTCTTAAGTTGAATGACAATAGAACCAACTTATTATTCATGGGTAACACCAAGTATGATTCGGAAACTGGAAAACACGGGGTTCGCTACTACATCTCCTGTTGAACCTGCACGAAATCTTGGTTTCTTGCTCCAAAGTAGCCTTTCATTTGACATTCACATAAGCTCCGCAGTCAAGTCTGCCTGCTTTCTGCTAAACAGTACTATTAAAACTCGGGTTGCTTAGACAAAGATACTACATCTAAATTAACGACTTCTGCTACTCAGTACTTGCTGGCCTACCGGCCTATGAAAACAAGGGCTTTTAGTTGGTGCAAAACTCTGCAGCTAAGCTTGTCTGTCGTGAATGTCGCAGGTGTCGCATCACACCATTTCTCGACGACCTTTACTGCATCCCAAGCAGGCAGAGTATTGCCTTCAAGGTTCTGTCACTCACTTTTAGATTTCCTTCATTCTCCGACTCCAGCCAACTTATCAGAACTACTCCCAACAGGCGCTATTTCCATGCGATCCCTGTTATTTGTTGGGAACTTCATATGTACATGCTGAGGCAATACATACTGACGCTCTGGTTTTTGCCACTTCTAGAGATAAGATATTCACACTTCACGACCCAGATCACTGGCTCTAGTCCTGCTGAAGGCATTCATTTATTGCCCTCTGCAAACGGAAGAGCTGGCTACCAAAACTGTGCTACCACTACACAAATGAAGCTGCTGAATGAGCCGATCCATAAGCCTTCACTTTACTTTTAATGTAAAGCCTCCACGTTACTCTAATGACTTTCATCGGACAAAGTGGGCATGCGCTTGGAACTAAATTTGCGTGCTGTTTCTTTACGTACTATCGCACAGCTTTATCGATTGATGCTTCGTAGGCCTGCCTTCCACGTGGATGATGACCGTTGCCCGTTTTGGAGCCCCGAAAATTTCAGGCTTGCAACATTATGACGAGCAATTTTCTATACATAAATTGCCGTTGTCATCCTACTAGGAAACTCAAAACCTACAGCTGAAACATGTAAGTTTGCTTGCCTACTTGTAGATGCTTTAGCCCGATCATCATCACAACAGCTAGTAATTTAGTTTCCTCTTTTGACTTTTGCTCTACGTATAGATATTTAATGCAGGAGAAATCTCCATTTCTAGTCCTAATAATTGATCCCTGTCATGAATTAGTGATTACTTACGCACTGGCTGGCTACAGATATAATTCTAAGCATATGTAAAGTGCTTTGAATGAAAACCTCGGAATTTTAAGAAATTTTCAATTCTTATAATTTCTTTAGTTATATAGTCATCTCTATACTGGACTACTTTAGATAGATATTGGTAGGGCTACGGAAAAAGTCATTAAGCCTCTACAGTTGGGGATGAATGTGGCCACAAATATTTGTTTTAGAGTATAGACAAATTCAGTCTGGGGTCAGGTGTCAGGTGTCACTTTAGCTAAGGATATCGCTATCGATTTAAGTTGATCAACAAAAAAAGAGTAAACTTCTTAATCTTTCCCAGAATGCGTATCACGACTTGGGTCCTATATGCCTCGCTGAGCAGTGCAACTGTTTCAGGCTCTTTTTGCCTTCATGTCATCTTCGGACACTAATTTAGCTCAACCTTTACTATTCCTAAAGATGGCTGGTAACGAACTATTTTGCTCTCCAAGTCTTTGGCTGTTTAGCTCACTGCTACAGTGCTTGCACAAGTACGTTTTATTTTTCTCACGCCTCAGACTCGGATTGATTCTATCATAATCGGTTCGTTCCTAATTACTCGCTTCATCGACTATCTTAATTCAGCAGCGCTTCTCACTTTCTCTTACTCTATGAGAGGAAGACTATTCAATACCGGGAGCTATCGTTACTATGAAAAGCTCCGCTAGTAAAATCCGCTTAGTCTGTGCTGCTTTGTAGAGTTAGAGACGGAGATACATAAATCTATATTGCTCATTTAAATGAATTATAACTTAGGAGGGCAATTTCAGTACTTCGTTTATTTTGATTATAGGCGTCTGACAAGAACAGACTATACTAGATAATAGCAAGCATTATAACCATTTGAATCCTAAGTAGATTATAAAGAACAAAGACAAGATTCAGTCACTGTAAATGGTTAGGGGTTGAAATTCTTGGGCTGGAAAAACCCGTAGATTTCATTGCACACTTCGTATGTACCCATTAAGCTGGAAACACACACTGCTCACCGTATAATCAAGAACCATTAATGCTGAAAAATGTGTACGTTGGTAAAAATTACACAAACACTTATAGGAGCCTTATATCGAGGCTCGTGTAAAACCACGAATTGGCCGTCTTCGGAGCTCAGGACATCAGCAAGTACACGAGCCCAACAGCAGCAACCAAAAAGTGAATAAGGGTGATCTACCGGTCAGAATGTGGCGGCACAGTTGGCGTATGCTGAGAACTTTCCGCCAATTTATAAATGTGTGAGCCCATCCCTCGCGAAGCGACCGGTTACGGGCCTGGGAGCGAGAGAACACAGGCTGATAGAGTCCGAGCAAGCTACTAGCCTTTCGTGATGTAAAGTATCTGCCTTTTTGTAGAAAAAGGGAGAGAGAGAGAGAGAGGGAGGGAGAGAGAGAGAGGGAGAGAGAGAGAGTGAGAGAGAAAGAGAGAGAGAGTAGAACACACAGTCACACACAAACACACACACACACACTCGCGAGCGCGAACGCACGCACGCACACACTAACAGAGAAAGATCGGAGAGAGAGGGAGAGCAGCGAGTCACAGATGGAGAGAGAGAGAGAGAGAGAGAGAGAGAGAGAGAGAGAGAGAGAGGGAGAAAGATAGGAGTACCGATAAGCTTTCTTTATTCTTACTAATTAGCTGAAGGCTGCCGATAGGAGGTGACCATGTGCTGACAGGCCCTCGCCGGATCGACCATGTACACTGGCCTAAACAGCGTCGACCGCTCGGGTCGAGGCTGCCTTGCTCAGTACTCATCGGGCCGCTGCCTACTTTGGCCAGCTGCCAGTAAAGAAGATCAGCCAACTACAGCGCGAGTCGGCGTGATCTATGACGCCTCCCTCCCTCCTTTGTCTGTCTCCCTCTCTCTCTCTCTCTCTGTGTCTGTCTGTCTCTCCCTCTCTGTCTGTCTGTCTGTCTCTCTCTCCCTCTCCCCCTCTCTCTCTCTCTCTCTCTCTCTCTCTCTCTCTCTCTCTCTCTCTCTCTCTCTCTCTCTCTCTCTCTCTCTCTCTCTCTGTGTCTGTCTGTCTCTTCCTCTCTCTGCCTGTCTCCCTCTCTCTCTCTCTCTCTCTCTCTCTCTCTCTCTCTCTCTCTCTCTATTTCCTCTCCCTCCTGGGATTTCTCGTAAATTGAACGAAATACACATCATCGCGTGACTCGTATGCGGAGTTTGTTCGCTTTAGCGCCGCAGCGAAAGCCTTTTGGAGCGGGCCCGTCCTAAGCGTACGCCACCAGTACGTCCTCCGAGAGGTGCTAGAGCTATGGTCGCTCAAGGGAAGCCTACGTTCAGTGGCCTACGAAGTGTGACGTAAGAATTTATCCGTCGGGAATGAGGTTAGGTATAGGCAGGTTAGACCCAGTAATCCCTCGAATGCATCTGTGAATGCCGGCCAGCGGCAGATGTAAAATGGAACAGCGGAGCTATTCCATTCCATTCTACAGCTCCCATCCTCGAACGCTTGGCTGCAAGCAGCGAGCGAGCTGAGACAGCGGAACGGTTGGAAGAGATCCAGAGCGAATGCACTAGGTTTTTGAGTACAAAGATAGTGTGCAGGGAGCTGTGCACAGATAGCACGTCGGAGATTGCTGCACTTCTAGATAGAAATCATAACAGTGACTTCCATTATTGACTACCGAAAGCGCAGCCGTAATGCACGGCGTCGTCCGTATAGTTTTCTATGCCCTGGCTTGGCACACTGGTCAACAAGTGCTGCCCTTTATTGACCTCGTTCGTAGGCTCAGGCCCTTTGGCATATGTATGTCAGGTGTTTGTACGGTGCGGCTCAGGTCGTGAGTACGAGTCCTGCCGAAGAAAATCCTTTATTGCGAACTGCTAGCGGGCTGATGACTATGAAGACTCTTCTGTCGCTGCATAAATGAGGCAGTTTAATCAGCTAAACTTTGTGTAAGGTACGCGGATAGACATTAAGTTGACTATGTTGATGAAGTATTTTAATTTAATTAATGCTCTCCGCTGCATATTGGGGTGAAAGTCCGTGTCCGACCTGTGCCTGGCAATACTAGTACTCATAGAAGAATACAAGGCAAGTATTCAATAGTACGCCTTTTCCGTAAGCATTACGATATGGGCCTAAATTGGTTCTAGTAAAGGAAGAGTGCAACGAATGACCGCGATCCACTCTTATCAAGAAAAAATTGACCATACACTGGTGGCATGAAACTCAAGCATTGCATCCTTGTTTTAATGTACGCATAAAGTTTCATGCCATTGCACACGCGCGTTCTCGCGCAAATGGGCTGCAAAGACCCAGGCTTTTATCGCAATCCACTGCAATCCAACTTGTATTCTCGAGAAATGAGCGGCGATGAGCTCCAAACAGAATTGCATATTACACGCTGCCGTCGCTTTTCGTGTTGCCACAAAATCTCGCACCATTTCGCGCGCTCGCGCGTTCTCATGAAACCTAGTGCGGCGGTTGGCAGAGGATCGAGTGTTAGTCCGCACTATATCTGTCGACCGCGTGAGAACGCGTGCGCGCAACGGCACGAGATTATGTGGGTACATTTGAAAGATGATGCCATGTCCAAGTTGGAGCTTGGCGCAGCAATGTCTGATGGATTTGCAGTGGATTGTGGTAGTGGTCTGCGCCTCATGTAGCCTGAGATGGCACCGCGAGAACGTGCGAGCGAAACGGCGCAAAATTTAGTGGGTACACGATAACGACGATGTATTACGACGATATAGTCACTCAAAACTCAAGCTTTACGCCGCAAATTATTTCAGGTCAAACTTATTTGCTTTGCTTTATTGTAGCGGTTTTCGATAGTCCGCTGCACGCGTTGTTTCCTATAAACGAGTAACTTCGTGAATGCAAGTCATACCCGGAAGCGCCCGCGCGAATGCCAGTCGAAACGGGTCGGGTCTGCCTTTACTGGACGAGATTCTCCGACGACTATTCGGAGAAAATATTATTTTCGGCCGCCCGGCTAATTCCCAAGAGCGCCCGGGGCGCGCTCGAAGCTGCGGCCGCAGCAACTAGCTACGCTGCCTGCGCGCTGCTCGCTGTTTGCTGGCTCCTCAACTCTTTGACGAATTGGGAAGCTTCCTCAAATTCGACACATTCGGCACATTAGGAGCAGGAAAGCTTTGCTAAGATAAAAAAAAACCTAGCCATTCTCATGATCCTCGATGAAACGCGGACGGTGTAGCAATAAACAGTAATGCGCATCCACCGCGGCAAGGTGGAGGTACCCGCACGCGCTCGCTACCTACTGAAATTCAGTACCCGACAAGCCTGTAGCCTGCCTCTTTCCGGGCCACAAAACCGCGAATTAGCACGCAGCACCTCCGGCAAGTGAAGTGTCCCGCGCCCAGGTGAGAAAGAAATTATCGAGCACACTTTTGGCTAACAGTTCGTCTCGACGCACCGTCTTCTCAGCAGCGGACTTTTTATGGACGGCCTGGCGTCATTTAATTGCCGCTGCGGTCTCAAACTTGATTTCGGCTGGCGGTAAAAGTAGCGCAGAACGAGAGACGCGCGCCTGCATCAATGAATGGCCGGCCGTTCGCGGTCGGCGCGCGCGGCGGATGTGTGGCGGCTGAGCCGTCGCCAGTGGGCAGCCGGGACGCGGGCTGCTGGCGACGCGGGCGCAGCAGACGTATTTAATGGCTTTACATCGTCGCCTAAGCGCCATTCGAACGGCGCGCTTTCGAACGGCGCGCTTTCGAACGGCGCGCCGGGCATTGGCTCCGGCGCGTAGGTGGCGCCTACAGCCAAGGCTTGAAAGTCCGCCGCCCCCCCCGCCCCCGCCCCGCGTTGATTGCAGTGAAGCGGCAGTCTCAACCAGTTCAGCGCTAGATCGGGAAGCCCGAGCTTGCAGTATCGCTATCTAGCTCGCGCTGCGGCATTTCCATGCGCCCAGTCCCGGCGCTTTGATCGCTCTCTAGTTTTCAAAAAGGAGGCCAAGAAATGTCACGCGAAACTGCATGGGTGCGCACTGTCGCTCTGAGCTGTCCACGAGGTAAGGGCTCTCTCGCGCTAATCCGAGTGGCCGGTCAGCAGCTTTCGGCGCCGACGTCTCATTACTCGCGGCGCGGTTTCCTCTGCTAACGTCTTTGATTACTCGCCGAGCTTCAGTGCAATGCGAGGGCTAGTTTTGGACAAGGGTTGAAGAGCTGTTATTAATAGGTTAACGGCCGCCGATGCGGACCGTGTGCGTTGTCTGTTGCCGCATCTCGAAGGCATCTGGTTGTTTGCCAGTCACTGAACTTCCAGCAGCCTACCGCAGGCACCAAAAGGCATCTTCATCCAGATCAAAGCGCTCGTAAAACATTTGCGCCAAATGCTCGTTTGCAAGCCCAGCAGTAGTAGGCCGGGCGTGGAGACCGCGTCAGTTGTAGGCAGCTGTAACAGCTAGAGGCAAGCTCTAATCGAAAGCTGCGCATACACCAACGAACGTTTGGAGTTTACACACCCGTGAGCTTGTCAAATTGTCCCGAGTGCGTTCCAGCGTCGAGCCGGCCACGTCTACGCTGCGTACCAGTTCGATGTATAGACTAGCCTTGCTGTCAGGCTGTGGCTGGTACATTCACTCTCTCTTCGCAAAAAAACAAGATATTTGGGGTACAGAAGTCATAAATTATCTCGTCTGAAGGCAAATGGAAATTGAGCAGAGGCTGTCTGCGCCTCCGCTAACGTACGCTTATATACCTGCCATGGAAATTTAGCCGCCATTTTTCATTAGGCAGCTTTATATATCGATAAATTCTAGTATTCCGAACTCTTGCGAGCCAACAGATTGGTCTCCCCACGCGAAGCGTCTATGAAATTCCATCAATTTTCCTTTTTGATTCTTTTGGTTGGCTGCCTTGGAAGTCCAAGATCTACCGCAAAGAAGTAAGCCAAGCAGCTTATTCCTTGAATGCGGCCCGCGAGACGCCGATCTTCCAATCAGCCACCAGTGCACGCCCCTTATCAGTCAAAACTGCTGACGCGGCTTCAAGTTCTGGGGTGTATCGACTCCAAACGTTCGCAGCTTTAGTTGAGCTCCTCAGCTTAAGATCGCATAATTAGGCTAGGAAGCGTAACTACTCATGGCAGCTTCCACGAGCCCATCGAAATGGCGGCGAGTACCTTTTCCGGTTCAGTATTTTAAGGACCACCAGGCAACTTATTACTAGACCAATTACCTAAATACTTAGACGAGTCAAGTTTGGCTCGAATGTAGCAGATGCTGTGTAACTGGCGAATGTGCTCAACGCAGACGGCACATCAGGGGGAAGATATCTTTTCGCTCTGTTACTGGCACTCCTTAAGCTTATTTGAGTTTTAAACGCGCTGAATTATGACTTCTTTTCTTGGTGGCTGTCCAAGTCATTGCACAGTTCATTCATGTTATAGGACTCGGAATATTGGTTATCATAGGCAGCAAACTTTGTAAAGAAAGTGCTTTGCGTAGTAAAAGTGATGAATTTTACTTCCGTCCTGCACAAGGATAGGGCAAGTTCTTTTTGTAGTCCTATTTTGAGGCTACTTCTGTGCTGGTGCCTTGCTCTTATTTCAGCCATTTATCTCACTCTCACCTAGTGGCGTGTGAGATGTGATGTATTTAGACGCGTACCGATTGCACGCCAGAAGGTAGTCATGTTTTGGGTACACTATATATTAAGACGCTATCGTGTATCAAGCACAAGTTACACATGGCATTCTGGTTCTATGATAAGTAATGCTTCTACGATGCATTGATCTGCTGCTGCCATGCATGAATAGCAGCATACATATGTCATTAGCCTGTGGTCATGTCCCAGTACCTTTCAAAAAGGCTGTAATCGGGCAACTACTCGAGAAAGCAACACTAGAGTAAGAGAACTTGAGCAGCTTCTGCCCAGTCTGCCCTTCTATCGTTCCTATCAAAGACACTGGAACGAATAGTGGCAACTGCCAGCTGAACTCGTATATTGAAACTTCAAACCTTGCTAGTACGTTTCTGTCTGGTTTTAGAGCTAATCACTCCACAGAGTCAGCTTTGCTTCGGGTGTATAACGACCCACTTAGGAATGCAGACTTAGGTAGAGCATCTCTGCTTGCTTCGCTCGATCTTTCGGCAGCTTTTGATACTATCAATCACCAAGTCTATCTTGCGCCCCCATCTCATCCGGGCATTGCTGGCACTGCATTGCAAATGGTTCAGGTCCTATCTCGTGGGAGATTCCAGAGTATTGATGTGAATGGACAAAGATTATCCGTGGTACTCTAAAATATGGGGTACCTCAGGGCTCCGTGCTAGGTCCGGTTCTTTTCACGGTTTATACTCTCCCTCTTGCTGATGTGATTGCCAAGCATAATCTAGGCTTCCACTTCTATGCGGATGACACTCAGTTGTACCTTTGCTTTGATCCCTCCTAACCTTCTAGCACCTCGAATTCTCTCAAGTCCCTTGGTGCATGTATTGATGACATCCGCACATAGATGGCAGCAAATTTGATTAAACTAAATGATGATAAAAGCCAACTTATTAGTTATGGTCAAACCAAGTGTGATGCAGAAGTTGGAAAGGCTAACGCTCAAAATCGGCTCTGCCAGCATATCTCCTGCTGAATCTGTACGAAATCTAGGTCTCTGCCTGGCCGCGGACAGGTTCGCGTCGTGTGCTCGTCCGCCGTGCGGGCATGCACGTGCTGTCAGTTGCTGCTGCTAGGTGTCGGGTGGTTACCCCGGAACGGTTTTTTACCAGCTTCCGCCTATGTCGCACGGAGGCAGACCGCTTGCCACGTGCTGAGCCACTGCCGGCTGATGCTGCATGCTATCGCTGCCCGACACAACCCAGTTCTGGACCGCATAATTGGAGCTCTTCCGGCCAACCCACGCTCCTGCCTTTCGCTAGGTCGCGCCTCACCTATTTATCGCAACATTTAGTGAGTCCCTTTGCTGTGTTCTTTATGTGCTTATGCATGCTGACACTGTGCATGCTTCTACTAACCATACTTGCATGCTGACCCTATGCATGTCACCCCTAACCATGTTATTCTTGGTTTGGTCCAGCGGTTAAGATGCTCGCCCAGACCAAGATATGGCTGAGGTCGTGGGCTCGAGCCCAGAGGCATATGTGAAGCGCCTGAATAGAGATTACGTTCTCTTGGGGCGCTATACAAATGAATTATATTTATTTATATTTATTCTTGTTTATTGAGCATGCTGCCACTAACCATTCGATCGAGTTTCCTTTACAGCAAATGTAAAGTGCCTAGAAAGAGATTGAGTTCTTCGAGGGCGCTTTATCAAGTGTATTATTATTAATATTATTCCGGCTCGCCGGGTGTCCGGTTCTAATACCGGACTTAGTCATCAATAACGGCACCGTTGCGGTCATCGTCGACGTGACGATACTGTTTGACGGCGGCAAAGATGTCTTGGGGGTGGCGGCCCGGAAAAAAGTTGAAAAGTACAGGGTCATACCCTGGTCTCTCTTGACCGTTGGCTACCGGAGCTGTAGCGAGGCCCTTTGTGGTCAGCGCCCAAGGCAGCTGTTGGTCCGATAATGAAGCCTGCCTGGCCGACTCGACATTTCGCACGCGGAAATAACGGCATAGCGGCGGCTATTTCTCGGAAGCCATTTCTGGTTCGGAAGCCGCACGGTCCCTGTATCTGAGCTGGGAGTCACCTGCAGCGGTTGTCGGACATTTCCCCCCCCCCCGGGACATTTCCCCCCTGGTGAACCTTAGGGCATTTCACCTGGACATTACCCCCACCGGGGTAGGACATTCCCCCTATGTTGATGAATGTATAACTAAGAATACATACATACACACACACATATATATGATCAAATGAAGTTCACGCTCTATTAAAATAAAATCAACTCAGTATAATTAGAAGGATGGGTGGATTGGAAGGATGGCTAGTAATGGAGCAAGCGGCGGCTGCGGTTTCCTTGGCTGCGGCGGCGGCGGCGGCAGCAGCGTCGGCGACCTATACAGTTCGGTCCCACGGGAGTTCGGTCCCGCTCGACGCCGCCAGGCACGTGCTTGTACCCGTCAAAGCGGGTGTGCGCTACGGCGTGCCGCGCGTTCCTGCAAATGAGTGCTAGGCCTCAGAGGTCTACTGAGTATAACTCGATCTCAAGAGATCTCGTTACGCCCTAATTCGCACTAATTAAAGCGCGGAATACGAGCAAGGGTGGATTTAGGCGGCGGAGGCGCAGCCAGCCGTAAACCCTAAATCCTAAACCCTAAACATTAAAACACTAAACTCTAATCCCTAAACCTTAAAGCCTAAACCCTAAAAACTCTAAACCCTAAACCCTAAATCCTTAAACCCTAAGCGCTAAACCCTAAACACTAAACCCTAAACGCTAAACCCTAAACCGTGGAGGCAGGAAATGTCCTACTCCAGGGGATGAAATGTCCGGGGGGGGGAAGCAGGGTTCTACGGTTAATGTACGTATGCCTATATAAGTATTTTAATAAATCAGCTCTCTCTCTATATGCATATATACAAAATATAAATATGTATATATATAGAATATAAACATAAATAAATATATATATATGACGGAATATATATGTACATATAATATAATAAAACTACACAAATAATAAATAAATAGCATATGCTATATAAATATCGACCTCGAGCTGATTCTATGCAAACAAAGGAAGCAATAGATTTAAGTTAAAGGTCGCCGATGCGGACCATTCGCGTGACCTACCATTGCTCGAAGGTCTCTGTATATTTGCTAGCCTTTTAGCTTTCCATAGCCTGCCAAAGGCACGCCAGATAGCACTTTTATACAGACCAATAAGTCTTACAACTATTACCGAATGACCAAACGCCGGCACAGAAGTACTCATGGTGTTTTAATTTGACGGAAATTGCATTAGGCATTTATTTGAACTGCGGTTTCCTATAGATCGGAGGCCGCTCATTTTTAATAGTCAGCTCCACACACCGTGTGCGCGTGTGTGTCGTGTGTGTGTGTGTGTGTGTGTGTGTGTGTGTGTGTGTGTGTGAAAGAGAGAGACAGGAGGAACGTCCTTGACCGGTTAGTCAGGGAAAGGCTGCAGGCGGTTCCTCAATTCTCAGTCGACTTGGTCCGCTGCCAAGTTTCAACCAGGTCTTTCCCCGGTCTGCTGCTTTTGTGCATTTGCACGACGCGGCTTAAGTGTGAACCAGATCTTATGGGGATGGCTGCCCAATTGAGGGTCACTGAGACTTTGTAATCTACCGAGGTCATTTTTTCTTTCTTTAGGCTCACCCTGATGACTAGGAGGCCCACATTTTGTGAGAGCCACTCCGGTAGCCGCCTGGCCATAATTGCCGCGGCAGTGCTCTCTGTCGCCCGGACGTGTGGTCGTTGCCGTGTGCTGTGAGAGTAAAGTCGCGCAGCAGTACTAATTAAATCTTGGCCAAACGAATAGTGCCATGTCAATGGCATCGCATTCGACAGCCCGATTTACCACTGCACACACGCACATACCGGCAGCTATCGGGTGTCTGGCAGCCATGTTGTACAGCAGGGGCTCCTCGTCGACGAGATATTTTCATGCAGTGCAACAATTATGTGTCGCTACGTCTGCTCGCAGGTGGAAGAGTGACTTCCGACATCCCGCCATGAGATCAGTGTAGGACCGATCTCGTGGCCACGAAAGAATCTATCGGAAGCAACAGACCGTGCAGTGACAAAATGTAAGCCACCGTAGCAGAGTAGCCATTCTAAACTCTGATTTTTGCTAGGTCAATCAGACTGGTAACTAAGCTCGCTAGTTTGTAGCCGCCTGTCGCTCAGCGTCGCCCAGAGTCGCCCAGAGTCACCCAGAGTCGCCCAGGGAGCTCTTTTGTCGTGCTCTTCAAAAGCAGCCGATCGATCGATCGATCTAGCCGATTCAGTCGATTGGATCGCATCCTGCAATAGTACTTGAAGGCAGATAGTAGGACAATTATCAGCTTACAGTGCGACTCGGGAATTTGAAACCTTGGCTCGTTCGAAGCTATCTCGCCCAGAGAAAAACGATTTGGCATCGATGCAATATCATGTGAACGCCTCCTCATATCGCACCACAAGGAAGCAAAGGACCGGTCGGACACTAAGCAAGCATCAGAGCAGATTGTACTTAGCAACGAAGTCCACACGCTGTTGTTTGTGGACAGGAAGCAGAGCGCAAGCCCATATTAAGTTAAGTTAAATGCGAAGACTGGCGAGTCCACGAGTAAATGTCCACCAACTTTCTTGCTTAAGCTCGTACCTGCTGCTGCTGTTCAAACTACCGGTGAGAGGAGCTGATTAGCTTATTCAGCAGCCTATTTACATAGCAGCAGTTTTAACAGTTTCAACGGCCATCGCCACCGAAATATGGGATCGTTCACTGCATAACTGCATGAGCTCTCGACCTTGGTCGTGAATTGCAAGCACCTTACCCCTGTGCTGGCGAAACCGGTCGCTCAGCTGCTACCTGGCCGATCTAGCCCTGTCCTTGGGGTGGTCTTGGGGGTCCCCAGAGGGTCTAATAGTAGTTCCTTAGTACTGTTCCTGTGGGTCTAACTCACTCTATGGCAGCATCCTTTAGAAGTCTGGTGCTCTCGTCGCCCGAAAGTCTTCAAAACGAATTCCATGGCTCAGTCCCGTAACGTGCCTAATAGCTGATTGCCAAGCTTGAGGCAGCACACTTCACCGAGGCCGGGAGCCTACACGGATATACTTTGCGTTCTGTATTCACACTGAAGGGTTAAATGCTGTTGATTATGGCACTGGGGAGTACCGACCGGGCTTCTATAAACAAGCCGTCGATGTGCATTGCATGGGCAACGCATCTGGGTTGAGCAGGACCTATAATGCACCGGTGGCCGTTGCAGTCCGGTGCACTCGCGGCAGCTTAACTGCATCCTATTAGCTTGCTTCTCATCAGCCTTTCGAAGCATGTAGTATGATTAGCCTTTTTTCTGCCACAAGCCTGGCTGGCAAGACTAGGCAGAGACTTGCGCAGGCACTGCAAAGCAGGCTACCGTAGCTAGCCGTTGGTCAGGCTCAACTATTTTTAACGACTCTCAAGGTGAGAACAATTGTCGACATTTATTTCTGTCAGATAGACAGCTGTGTCTGCAGCATGCCACGGCCACACCACACACACCCACTGCTCCACAAACGCAAAAGTCTATGACCCAGCTTAAACCCAGACCGGCATGCTGTTTAAACGTTTAATGAAAATAAGGTGACGGTGAAATCGGCTGACACGGGCTTCGAGGCCCATGGGTTAAAATACTGCATCATTCATCTGTCGATAGCTCGACGTAGCAGTACTGAGGCATTGGGCAGGAACATGTCGGAGCACGCCAACCGTCACAAGAGACATCGGCCACACTAGGATGGGCACGAGATCATCGGAGCTTAAGCTATCTCTTGAGCCAAAACCTTGGCAATGACCTAACTTGATCTAACTTTAACTTACCGAGCAATGTCTGTGGAGGTGTACTGCCACGGCAATTGTTTGCTGTGATTTCTCGGCAAGGCAACCGGCGTGTGGCTGAAGGAAAACGATATCTGTACAAGCAAGAGTAGATAGACTCAGTCTCAAAGCATATCAGCAGAAGAAGCCAAGTGGTCATGTGTGCACTTTGCTGATTTAGCAGCCTCATTTGTAAAGCAGCAGAAGACCCTTAACAGCTATCACCACCGCTTGCAGTAAGCAATCAAGGATCGCCCGCCGCAGGATTCGAGCCTATGTTTTGTCACAGTGTTTTAATGGCACAAAGATGACGCAAGCAAAGCCTGAGCTGGCCCTCAATTGGTCGGTCGTACAGCAGCCAACCAGCCAGGCAGCCAGGCAGCCAGGCAGCAACTGCAGCCAGGCAGTAGCAGCCAGGCAGCCAGGCAGCAACTGCAGCCAGGCAGTAGCAGCCAGACAGCAGCCGCAAAATAGCAGCAGCAGCCAAGCAGCAGCAACTATGTGCAATGCCTGTCTGGCCGAGCCCACTTGCACAAGCTTAAGGTGCCTTGTGTACTTATGCCGGGAGGCCCTAAAAGCTTGGTGTGTAGCATCACAAAAACGGCTTACCCTGCCTGTTCTATGATTGCGACACATGTCCAGTAGTAATTGGAAATGACTCACGGGGTTCTGTGCATCGTCAACTAGGGTTAAAAGCCTTTAAAAGGCACAGGTATCTCCCAATCCTGTCAGGATGCTGGATGCCTTTTGTCATGGTCGACACTGCAACTCTTGAGTGTGCAAAGGTGCTTTCAGCAGATGCACATGCGATGACATACCCACGACATGCACACACACTTGGCTGAGTGAGTTCGTGCACACGTGAACTTGTACTTGCGTGCATGGATCCTCAAGAGGGAGTGAGTGCATGTGTAAGCATGTGTGCCTGCGTGGGCGAGCATGTGTGACTGCATGTGTGTGTGTGTGTGTGTGTGTGTGTGCATGTGCGTGTGTGTGTGTGTGTGTGTGTGTGTGTGTGTGTGTGTGTGTGTGTGTGTGTGTGTGTGTGTGTGTGTGTGTGTGTAAAGCACCTGAAGAAAGATTAAGTTTTATATTAAGTTTTATGAACTATATATAAATATATGTACATACATATAGTTCATTTGTACAGCACCCCAAGATAACAATCTATATTCAGGTGCTTCGCATATGCCACGGGGCTCATGCCCACAACCTCGGCCATCAAATACATTCACCTTGACCACCTTGACCTCGGTCGGGGAGAGCACTTTATCCACTGGGCCAAACCAGCATACCATTTTTAGGTATCAGAGCGATATCACATTCTCGCAGCTGCACCTGCAAAGAGCCAATTGCTTATGCCGAATGCTGTTTTTGGTTTGACACGCACAATGAACACTACATTTATATAGAACTACAGCCAAAACGTTTCGGCTCAGCGACACACAGGTTCACGAGAATGACTCAGTGACAGCCGGGCCAATAGATATCAGAGAGCAGCCATGAAAATAGCTCTACAATTGGCTTGGTACTTAAAGCAAGAAGACCCAAGAAGAGCTATACATAAAAAGGAGAAGCACAATGCAAGCAGCCAGCAAAGTCTGTAACAGAAGACATTTTGGAGTACTGGCTAAAACTTGCTGTTGGTCAGCCGAGCAGAACTTGGCTGGACAAGTTGCAATTGTCTCCAAGTGTTGCTCTATCAAGCGATTAGCTGTCTGCAATTCAAAGAAGTGAAGACATAGGCACTCAATCAGTCAGTCAGACAGACAAAGGCCGCAGAGGGAGACAGAGTGAGTAAGCAAGCAGCACGACTCACATAATGGAAATTATTGGATTAAAATGATAACAACAATAATAATAAGTACGTAGAAATAAATTCATCGAAATGATTTTCCCATAGGACTGACATGGAGTTAATGCATGCCACTGATGCTGGTACTACACCACAGCATGTTCCTGCTATCAGTATTCACGTACATGGTGATTTCCGATAAACTGGGACACACCGGGAATTAGTGGTAAAGGTGCTAGCCTTTAGTCACGGAGTTCAAGTTGGATGTATTTGTCGACCGAAGTTGTGAGTTTGAGCCCCATGGCATATGAGAAGTGCCTGAATGTAGATTAGGTTCTCTTAGGCTGCTATACAAACGAATTATATATATTTTTTTATTTATTACTACACTCTTGTCCAATTTTTAGTGGCCACGTCTTTAGTCGTAGCTATTGATAGTGCACTTGGTTGTCTTTCCCTAAGATGTGTCTTTCCCTCGCAGAATAAACAGCTCCCGGATAAACCGGCAAGAGAGAATTAGCATTCGTGCCTGCAAGCGTACACACGCTTGACTGCTCGTGTTCGTCGACGAAGAGGCTTGCTCTGATGCTAATGAGAATGGTGGAAGTGGAACAGTGACTTACAATGGTTACCGTTGACTGTGTATACTAGTTTGGCATGGATAGGGACTGCCGGTTAGGCACTGGCACACGAAGCGAGTTCAAGGAGCATCGGTTGTTTACGGTCGTCGAGGCTTTGTGAGAACAAGCAGAAACCAAATCCTAAACCTCAGGCTTTGACTGAGGAATGAAAGACAATGAAGCTCACCTCTCCGATAGCTTGAGAAAGATAGTAGAACGGATGCTTGTGGTCGTTAGAGTCTGTCACATTATCTCAGCTTCACTGGGTACCCAAAAACAGAGTCTGTTTTATTAGAGCAAAGACTTCGGCCAGAAGATTAGAAACAGTTTCTATTTTCTGCCGCTTTTTATAGAATCAACGCATCGGATTGGCAAAATAATTTTTGCAAGAGCGGTGAAGGGCCAACTTTCTTATATTGTGTGGTGCAGCAGTGAATGCAATGCCAAAGGGAAAGAAA
>WPIO01000136.1:750000-785000 GCA_009760855.2 Cristatella mucedo | reverse complement strand
CAAGCGGAAGTGTTGTACTCTGCGACTAGATAAGCCGAGTGATGAATAGAGGTATCGCGCAGGAAGGAAGGGCGACGGGTGTCGTATCTTCCTGTGGCGTAGCCTCGGATATCCCGAGAACTCTTTCCGGAGCGGATGAATGGGGGCAGCACATCGCTATGAATGGCGTCAGTATGTTAGATGCCCGCATATTCTCATGCAAGTCCTCATATTCCTAGGCTCGTCTAGATTGCGGCTGTAGCTTTAGCTCAGCTTCAGGTGCTCACGCTGAGCGGGCGCCAAGCCGTGAGTACGAGTCCTGCGGTAGCCCATCTTTTATTGGTCGCTGCAAGCGGTTCGAAAGTCGCTAAGTGGCTTCTGAATCTATATTCACGTAAATAACGCTGTTGAATCGGCTGAGCTTTTTAATTAAATTGGGCAGTGATAGCCCAGGAGGTAAGAAACTCGCTCTTTCCTACCGAGGTCGCGGGTTCGAATCCTGCAGTAGGCTCTTCTTCAGTGCCAATTGCAAGCGGTGGCGATAGCCGTTCAGGCTCTTCTGCTGCTATGCAAGTGAAGCTGGTAAATCAGCAAGTAATTTAGTTAATTTATCTCTATATTCCAAAGCGGAGTCAGAGCTGGCGGACGCATGAGCTCGAACCGCCGGAAATAGCTGATTGGCGAGCAATGATTGCTTGTTAACTCCAGCCTCGCACTGACTAGCTGATTACGATCGTCTGCCCTTGCCCAAGTGGGACGGTCTTATACTGAGATGCAAAATCTAGGCCGCCAATCATGCAATATTCCTCTTGAGACGTGAGACTTCAGCACTGGTGAGCTTGTGACAATCGCGAGAGAATAGGAGTCGCAATGCGACTCCTACTACATTCATTTGGCCGCTGCAACGGCCGCCTTCGCTGTCTTTTCTTCATGAAGACTGAATTCCTGCCTAATTAACCTGTCAATGCAACCCACGTCCTTCGTAATCGGCGGAGTAGTGATTGACCGATGCCTGATCGACGTGACTCGGTCGCAGCAAGGCAGCAGCGGGCTAGGTCGCTGTACACAGCTACTTGATGTGTGCCTTGCACTAGAAAGGCAACTAAAAATTAATCTCAGTCAACAACTGCTAAGCGAAGGTGCGTCAATTTGAAGCATTCCAGGGGAGGGGCAAATGTACTTAAGATCCCAATGACCTTCTAAGCGGGTTCATTTTGCTTTGCGTAAAGCTCTGGCTTATTCAAAACCTTAGAATGACCGTATTCAGGATTGACGATCGAAGCCTCTAGCGGTACGTGCAGATTTATTATAAATTGAGCAGCTGCTACACAGCAGCAGCTGCTGCAGCTTGAATTCGTCGTCGCTCCACAGCACGACAACGACGCCATAGGAATTCTCTGAACGACATTTTCAATATCTGCAAAGTTTTCGGTAGCCTTGTGATAGAAATTTCTAAACGATAATAATAGTAATAATAATACATTTGTGCAGCGTCCTCAGAGAACTCAATCTTTCTGAGCAATTTACATATGCATTAAGGGAAGCATGATCAAATGATTATTAGTAGATCCTGTTGAGGACGTCTTCATTTCTGACAAGGTCGACCACTGGAGCTGACTTTACAGAGCTTCGACTATTGAGATATCTGAGACTTGACATCCGGGACTTGAGCCGCCGTCGTGCTATGCTGCGAAACCTTCCAACTAGACCGCAAGGGGTAAGTTGACGGCCTGTGCATTGAGCTGGCGCTGGCCGCTTATGCAGATGAACCGGCAGTTCTGAAATGCATTTGTACCTTTTATAGGCACGAACAGGTATGGCCGTAGGATGTTACAGCGTTTCTAGCTCTATAAGTTCATGGAAGTCAAAGCAATAAAAGATTAAGAACCGTTTTATTACTCGGGGCCTGGAGTCACGAGCCCGTAGCCAGAGAGCTCTGGCAGACAGCGGGAAACAACCCGCCGATACTCACGGCTTCCATTCCAGCCACCGAGCTTGCATCTATTTCGGCCAGCAGCGGTCAAGCTGAGGCCTTTCGCCTACTTCTCCATTTCTTACCGCTGGCAAATGTCGTCCTCATTAGGCCCAGTGTGCAGTCGCCCGTGCAGCTCAAATCCGGTGCAGCGATGACGCGTTGCACCGGGCCTCTATGCGCACGCACTGCTGCCCCATACTTCCTTGGGCGGCCGAAGGAGGGACGAAGGAGGGCGGCAAGATTTGCGCCTCCTCTTGCATCTACCTAGCCGCTGGAGCTCGTCCGGCGACCTGGCTTCCGATGTGCCCCTCCGTCCTCATACGATTGGCCGCCCCTGACAAGGTCACAATGTGATCACCCTTGCGGCTTAGTCGTGTGGTATACAGCTGCCAAAGATTCAAACGCGCTCAACAAGCGTGCAGTTTTGGATCAACGTTCGTCGCTAGATGAGGAGGTTTCTCTTCGCGACGTCGGTCCCGAGGTCGCGGGTTCGAATCCTGCGGTGGGCCATCCTTTATTCCCGCTGCAGGCGGTGGTGATAGCTTTTAAGGCTCTTCTGCTACTATACAAAAAGAGGACGCTAACTTAGCTAGCATTTTTTTATGGCACAATGAAACTCTATTTCCTGTTCGTGAGATTTCATTGCAAGTGCAAAAGTAATGCCCTTCCCGCTCCTTCGCTAAAGGCTTTCGCACTTGCAAGCATGAGAATGCTGCTGCTGCTCGATGGAAACCATGCTGCTCGACGAGACCGAAAAGGATGCGAGGCGGATGTAAGTAAACCCAGCGAAAGCTAAGCTCGAATCGTTACTGGCGGTGCGCTCTTTCCGCTCTTTGTACCGGGAGGAGCGATACAAGCGGTCGATGCATGGCGGGCGGATGCTGCAGCCGAGGCGGCTACGGCGATGGCCGCGGCGACGGCCGCGGCCGGGGCGAGCAGTTCCGTTAGATCAGCGGCGGCAGAGACCCAATCTCGCGGCTCCAAACGAGATTAACGTTCTTCTCTCAGCTCGCACGAGTGCCCGCGGCCCAGCCCTCCTTAATTATTCCATTTGGACCAACGCAAACCATATACAGCAAGGGGCGAGCATCCCGAAAAGGACTTGAGAGCGGCGGCCGCGGCAGTTCGCGAGAGCTCCACTTGCCCACCGGTCTCCTTCCGCCCTCAGACAATAGGCGCGCGAGAGAGGGGTATACAATATCCCCGCCGCCGCGCCTATATATAAGCTTTGGCTAGCTTGCGCGGGCGCACGCGGTTCGACGAGGCAGCGCAGCAGCGTAAGTAAACACGTTCGTCGCCGCCGCCGCCGCGGCCACCGCGGCGGTGCTGCCGTCTATCGCGGAGCGCGACATGTCTGCTGGCGCCGCGCCGCTGCGCTTTGGCTGTTTTGGCGTCTGCTTCGCCACTATCGCCGAGGCGGTGGCCTTGGCCTTTCCAAATTTTCACGCGAAAATCGTGCGTCGACCTGTCGTGTCGCGAGCGACGGTACGACTACGCGAGGCCGCAGCGCGCTGGAAGGGGAGGCAGCACGGGAGAGGAGTGGGGCCGGGACGGCAGGCGGGGGCAGCGGCGGTGCTCGCCGCCGCTGCGCCTGCCTGCCGTCCCGGAGCTTCGAGCGGTGTTCGCAGACCGGGTCGGTGCTTTGGTGGTGCTCGTCGCCGGAGCCGACGAGTGGTGTGCGTAGACCGAGCGAAGCGCGTCGCCGTCAGAGAGCGAGTCGATTGACTCTTTCGTTCCCAGGTCGTCTCCGTGGTGTTTTCCGCTCGTCGTGAGAGCGCGAGCGCGAGAGGGCTCTCGCTTCCGGTCCGCCTCGTCCTCTTCTTGGCTGTGCGTCGTTGTCGTCGGTGGTGAGCGAAAGCAGGCGGTGGCTCTCTCTCTCAAAAATGGCGTACGATCCGAACGACAAAGATTTCGACTTCCTGTCGATCGACCGACATCAGCAGATGAAGGATCAGACGAAAGAATTCGACGGCAAGAAGGCCTGCTTCGTTCCGGACGAGAAAGAGGGCTACGTCGAGGGCGAAATACACAGCACCAAGGGTGATGACGTGACGGTGCAGAAGAAGACAGGAACGGTGAGCCACCCGAGCGCTGCACGCGACCGCTGCTGCTCGTGCCCGCACGCGATTGCGCCGCTCCCGCCTCCGCCGCCTCCTATTCTGCCGAGCTTCGGGGCGAAGACGAGGTAAAAGCGCTGCCGCTCGCTCGCTCGCCGGCGCGGCGCGGCGACGCGTTTGCGTGCCGGCGGCCGCCGCCGCCGACTGTGCGCCTCCCGCCCGTCCGCGTCAGATGGTGACCGTGAAGAAAGACGACGTGCATCAAATGAACCCACCCAAGTTTGAGAAAACTGAGGACATGGCCAACTTGACCTACCTTAGCGAAGCGGCGGTGCTGCACAACTTGCGCCAGCGCTACCTGGCCATGCGCATCTACGTGAGTATCGCTCCGCGCGCCTTTTCGCCACCGCCGTCGCTGCCCGCTGTGCTCCTCGCCGCCCGCGGTCAAACGCGGAGCTGCGAGTGCGAGTCGAGACCTCGGACGTGCCCCGAGGCCGCACGCCGCCGCCTCCGCCGGATCGCTCGCGCTGCTAATTGTGCAGCCGAGCGGCCGGGGCTAATCGGGAGGCGGTGCGGCGGCGTCGTCGAGGAGCGCGGCGGCGGATTTCGGCCGCGATGGCTTCAATTAATCGGCGAGCATCGCCGCCACCGGTGCACCGCGCGGCGGCGGCGGTGGCTCGGCGAAGCTCTCGGGCCGCCGCCGCCGATCCTTCGGCGGCGGCTTCGAGCGGCTCCGAGCGGCGAAATCTAATTACCAGAAAATCGCTCGTATTTTCGTCGAATTAGAGACACGCGCCGGCGCCGACGAAGCGGGGTGGCCCGGCGGGGGCCCCAATCACCTGGCGAACCGGAGCGAGTGCTTCGCGAGCCGCCTCTCCAGCCGCTGCTACCGTCGCGCAATGTTTGCGCAACGCCGTCGCTCGCTCGCAGGCGCGGGCGGGCGCGCGTGCGACCGAGCGAGCGAGCATCGCCTCGCGTTATCGGGCGCGCTGCTAAGGCTGCCGCCGCCGCTGTGGGTTGCTCTTTGCAGACCTACTCGGGACTGTTTTGTGTGGCCGTTAATCCCTACAAGAGGCTCCCTATTTACAACCAAAACGTGGTGAACAAGTACCGCGGCAAGAGGCGGACCGAAGTGCCGCCGCACATTTTCGCCGTAGCGGACAATGCGTACAGCAACATGCTTCAAGGTGATCCGCCACCCCAGCGCTCTCTCCTCGCAGGCAGGCTCGCGGCGGCGGCGGCGGCGTGCGCGCGGCGGCCTGCCGAAAGCGCTGCGGAGCTGGGAGGCATAGACATTTTGCACAGAAGCAAAGGGAGACGCAAAGGGAGAGGCAGAGAGGCAGAAAAGAATCAAGAGACACGAGGTGCAGAGAGGCAGAAAAGAGAAGCCGACAGAGACGCTGAGATAAAGAAAACGCAGAAGAGACAGCGGCAACAATAGAGGACAGCGATGTAAATAGAGCGAGAGAGATGGATAGATGCAAAAGTGAGAGCAAATCTGCAAACATGACTGAGTGAGTGAGAGAGATAAGTTTCATTAATTAGATGATGTTTTAAAGTTTTCATGAATTTAATGAAATTAATCTGACAAAAGTTTTTAAAGTTTTTCAAACTTAAAGAAGAGAAACACTGACTGAGTGGGTAGAGAGAACGGAGATAAAGGAGAAATATAGGAGAAGGAGAGATGAACGAACGGGGAAGGCCGGGGAGGGAAGGAGACGAGAGTGAAGGGTAGAGGATATCACACAATGTTACGGCGAAGCGAGGCGTGGCGAATTACAAATAAGGAAAGGAAATGTCTTGGGAGAGACAAATGGACATAAGAGAGGCAGATAGGCAAAAGGAGGCCTGGAGGAGAATGACTGGATACATCGCCCAATCGGATACTTTAAGGTTGAGGAAAGGTTCTCGAGCCTTGTTTTTCATTGAATCATTATTTTTAGTCTATTAAATTATTATTAAAGTCATGGCGCACGAAATATTTCCTCAAATTTATATATAGAATGTGGGTTGTCTGATTGGTAATATATGGAACTTAAAACACTACGTGAGTGACATGGAAAGTTGGACACTCGTGACGTTGGGCGAACGTTTTGGTTTCTGCCCACCAAACAAGTTAGTCAAAGCAAGTGACGTGATCTGCAAAGCATTTGTTCTCTCTAGCGTGCTAGAATATTGTACTCTACAATTTTAAAGAAAACAATTTGATTTATTTGACTAAACGACAAAATATCGACGAGAATGACTTCAGCAATGTACTTTTAATTATACGCCAGATTTTTACGCGTTCCGTTTTAGATCGAGAGAACCAGTCCATTCTTATCACGTATGTATTGCGCGAGCTATCCAGTCGGTTGTCAGGCAGATCTGACGCATACGTTGCACACGCTCCAGAGTCCCCGCTGCACAAACCCCGACCTACGAGCCGATCCATCTAGGCATGCTCGCCCGCCCGCACGCGCGCGCGCAGCCGGCGAGGTCGACGGCTGAAAGGTCGCGCCCCCTCAAAGCAGACCGCGGCGCACCGATTGGACGAGCGCCAAGCGGCCTGCCGTCGCGCCCTGCGCGTGCGCCAGCCCGCAAGCGGAGGGCGCCGCGGCGAGCGCCCTCACGCGTCGAGCTCCGAATTTCAGCGGAGAGTCGGGCGCTGGCAAGACGGAAAACACGAAAAAAGTAATCTCCTACTTTGCCCACGTGGCTGCCGGCCAAAAGAAGGATGCGGAGGAGGTGGTGGACAATAAGAAGGTGAGCTCTCGCAGAGACGCCGCTCCTCGGCCGGCTGGCGGGGACGGAGCGGGCGGCGAGCCGCGGGCGCTAGCGAGGCTTCTCCCGCGAACGAGCCGCGATTCGCCGGTAGGCGTCGTGCGCGTCGAGTGCCTTCGGATCGTGCCGCGGCGGATTGAGTGGCTGCACGGCACCGGGTAGCTAGCGAGGGCGTCGCTGGCTGAGCTTCGCGGCGGGCCGGCCGCCTGCACGGAGCGAGCGGACAGGAAGCGCCGGCCTCCTTTGCAGGGCACTCTGGAGGACCAGATCGTGCAGGCCAACCCCGTGCTGGAGGCGTACGGCAATGCCAAGACGACGCGTAACAACAACTCTTCGCGATTTGTAAGTCGCAGCGCCGAGCGCATGCCGCTAAGAGCCACCGCGAGGGCGGCTGCAGTCCCCGCCCCATACGTCAGGATGGATGGGCGGAAAAATAAAGGCGGTGCTCTTTCCATTCCTATTCAGCTTTTTCCAAAAATGGCGATGTAGCTATTTTTTAGAGGGACTAAAGAAGTTCATCTTGTGCGCGTGCTTCTTCGTAGCGCGGGATTGAAATCTGCTGATGACCGCTAAGGATGCTATTTCTGCTTTAATGCTGATGCATGCGGAGGAGAAGCATACGAGACCTGTCGGACGGCGTGTCTCTGACGCAAAGCTTCCCGCTCTCTCTCTCTCTCTTCTCTTCTCTTCTCTCCCGATTCCCTCTCTCCAGAGAGGGCCATCCGGCTTAGAAGGGCACCTAAAAGGCAATTCGCACGACGCACTTCAGAGCTGCGGGTAAGTTTCTGCTTACATTATTTGTAAATAATAAAAATAATTCACTTGATAAAGCGCCCTCAGAGAACTTAATCTCTTTCTAGGCGCTTTACATTTACTGCAAAGTGATACGCAATAGAATAGTAATTAAAATCATGCTTGAAAAACAAACAAAATGAATAACATGGTTAGGGGTTACATGCACTGGGTCAGCATGCAAATGTGGTTAGTGGCAGCATGAACAGTGTCAGCACGCATAAGCACATCGAGGACGAATCACAAGGACCCACTAAATGCTGTCCTAAATAGGTATGTTTTTAAGTTTCTTTTAAATGTGGTCGGGTCAGGGGATGTTCTGATGCTGGTCGGGAGGGAGTTCCAGGCTGTGGGAGCATACGAGCTAAATGCACGGTCTCCAAAGGATTAAAGGTTTGTACGAGGTATTTCTAGACTGTTGGATTCCGAAAAGCGAGTGGTACGATGCTTTGCCTGATGGGGTAGTATATCTGAAAGATAGGCTGGAGCCATAAAATGAAGAGACCTAAAAGTGATCATCTCAAAAATCAGCTCCACAGGCTACTGAATAGCGATGAACTGCGAGTAATAACCGTAGCCGGTCGCCCAAGACTTTTAATGTTCAGCCAGGTCTCGCCTGGTTGCTCTGGCGCAGGTCCACAGCGAGGTCAACTGCACGATATATCCGTCGATCCTCTGGCCCTACCCGAAATCCCGACAGCCTCTTCCGGATGGCCTGGATAATTCGAAGTAGAGGACAATCGTGCTTAATAATAATAATAATAAACAGAATAATAAACATAATAATAATTCATTTATATTGCGCCCAAACATAACTGAATCTCTTTCTAGGCACTTTACATGTGCTGTAAGGAAGCTTGATGAAATTGTTACTGGTAACGTGCACATTGTGAACAAGAAAAACATGGCTTGGGCGGCACGCACAGTATGAACATGTACATGTAAATGTGGTTAGTGGTACCACAATGTCAGCGAGCATAAGCACACACATGGCCCGGTCCGTGCTGTGCATTTGGCCTGGTAGTGAGTGACGTGAGCCACGTCTGCACTGTCAATTTTCTGCCGGTCTCTGCTGACCTACGTCCCAAATCCTATGACGGTCCGCTCTTGGATGGCTGACGAATACCCCCGGGTCTTAGCGTAGGGCAAACGCTCGTATTTCCCGATCTGGTTTGATCACAGTTTTGAGTCCCGCTGTAGGAAGTTACTTATTGTCAACTGCACGTGTAAGAGATAGACACTATGGCTATTCTTCCCGCTTTAGAAATGAGGCTTTTGAATAAGGCAGCCTTTGCGAATGAAACATACAGCGGGATTTTGCTTCTAGGTCCAAGTGTCGCCTGAAGGGTAGACCAGACGACCAATCAGAAGTACCGTGCTGATTTTGCCCAGAGGCTAAGGCGCTCGCTCAGACCAAGGTCACGGTGACTGTGTTTGGTGCAGGAGGTTGTGGGCTCGAGCCCCGTGGCACATGTGAAGCTCCCGAGTAGAGATGAAGTTTTCTTAGGACGCTATACAAAATAATTTTTATTATTATTGCATAAGTACACAAAGGCCAACTGGAGCAGATATATCAAGGCTGCTTGATCGAGACGCAAATCGAGACGTTCCCTTTATGGGACGTGTTTAGCTCGGATTAACTGAAAGCATCCCATCTCAGGAGGACGGCCGCGGAAAAAAGACGCCGAACATCAGATAAGGGAGCGCGACGTGACGGATGGCTCCTAGGCGAGCGGAGCGGAATGGGCGCGGCCGGACAGCTGACCGGCGGGAGCAGGAGTCGGACTGAAAGTGGACAGTGCAGGCACCTCTTTACCGCCCGTCTGTCGTGACGGTCGCAAAACGGACTGATAGAAAGCGAACGCCAGCGTAGACGCCGCTTCAAGCCCTGACCTGAAAGCTGAAGAGCTATAGCTGCGCTTCGGAGGTGCTCTATTGTTATATTTACTAGGCTTACTGCCCGACAACGCGTCGGGTCGGTCAAAGCTTCAAGCCAGCGTTCCCTGAAAGCCGTTGAGGAGCGAGAGCTTCGATGAGGCACCAACCACCATGGTCGAGGACTTGGCCTTGGGCGCAATGAAATGTGGGCGTGCGCCGATGAGGATCGCTGCTTTGCGGCGCTGAATTAGATCACTTAGCCGTACATCTAACCAACGCGAAATCCTTCGGAAACAGCGCCTTCATTTCATTTCTTCATTTCTGGCTGAGGTCGTGGCCTCGAGCCCCGCGGCATACGTGAAGTGCCTGAATAGAGATTAAGTTCTCTTAGGGCGCTGTACAAATAAATCGTGTTTTTATAACACATATACGACCTTGGATGCTACACTAAACACCTGCACGCCTCTCAAAAGATACGTGTTGTCCACGCTCAACACTCTGTACGCGCTTAAATGTCACGTCATTAATGATCGTCTTTTCACTAATTAATTTGTTATTTGATTTAATCCCAGCCTACAAGAGTAGCCTAGAAAGAAATACTCTTCTCAGGGTAAAGGAAAAATATGCCGCGATATTATACTGCTCTACGTATTGCTATTGTTTTTATTTCAATATTTGTTTCTGTCCAATGAAAACTAATGAAAACTTAAATGGGAACAGGAGAAAAAACAGCCGCCAGTGGTTAGTTACACTATACGCCGCCGCCGCACCGAACGCTCTCCGCGCCATCTCTCGCTGCAGCGGCTGTTGCCCGCCCGCCGCTGCAGCTGCCAACCGACCGCTCTCGCTCGCTCGAATATAGGGCAAGTTCATCAGGATCCACTTCGGCACTAGCGGCAAGATCGCCGGAGCCGACATCGAGTTCTGTAAGCCGCATGAAGAAGCCGAAGCCGGCGCCGCGGCGTCTGCGGTCCGCCGCTCATCGGCAGCCGCGAGTTGGGCCCCGCCGAGCGATTAGGTCGCGCGCGGCGCTGGCGCGCGCGCTCGCCAGCCTGCGACCGCCGAATCCGTTGCAGATCTGCTCGAGAAGTCGCGCGTGACGGCGCAGCAGAAGGCCGAGCGCAACTACCACATCTTCTACCAGCTGCTCTCCAATGCCATCCCGGGGCTGAACGGTGAGTGGCGACCGAGCCACCGCGCGACGCGGCTCGGCCGCCTCGCTGCCACGGCGGCGGCGGCGGTGGCGAGGCACTCCGGCGGCGAGGCGCTCCGGCGGTGGACCCGGCGGCTCGAGCTCGAGCCGCCCGTCGGATATCCGGCCGCCCCCGGCGCCGGCCGACGAGTCGTCGTTCGCTTCGTCGCTTCTTTGCCTCGCGTCCTCGCCGCCTCGGCGTCCGCCGAGCGTCGACGTCCTTGTTCTGTGCAGAGAAGCTGGTCGTCAGTCCCGACCCGGGACTCTACGGCTTCATCAATCAGGGCGTGCTCACGGTGGACGGCGTTGACGACGTCGCCGAAATGAAGGCCACCGACGTACGCATGCGCATGCTTCGCGCGGGCGCGCGACGCGGCTCGGGGGAGGCATGCGAGAGAGGGCTGGCCGCGCGCTCGAGCGGCGGTCCAGCGCCCGTCACCATCCGCCGCCGTCGGCGTCAGCGCTCGCGCGCGCGCACGCAGCGTGCGCATGCGTATGCGCATGCGCACACGCTGCGTCTGCTCGCGGCGCGCGCAGGACGCCTTCAACGTGCTCGGCTTCTCGGCGGAGGAGAAGCTCAGCCTGTTCAAGGGCACGGCCTCCATCCTGCACTTCGGCGAGATGAAGTTCAAGCAGCGGCCGCGCGAGGAGCAGGCCGAGGCGGACGGCACGGCCGAGTCGGAGAAGGTCGCTTTCCTGCTCGGCGTCAACGCCAAGGACCTGCTCAGCGGGATCCTGAAGCCCAAGGTCAAGGTCGGCTCGGAGTACGTCACCAAGGGTCAGAACTCGGACCAGTGCTACTACGCCGTGCAGGCCACCGTGAAGTCGCTGTACCATCGCATGTTCGCCTGGCTAGTGGACCGCGTCAACAAGACGCTGGACACGAAAGTGAAGCGACAGTTCTTCATCGGCGTCCTCGACATTGCCGGATTTGAGATCTTCGAGGTGAGACCGGGGACGGGACAGCTTCTCGCGCGAGCGCGCGAAGCTTTGAGAGGCGGCGGCGGCGGCGGTCTCTCGCTCGCCGTTGACGTCTTGGGTGCGAGAGCGAGCGAGCGAGCGAGCCGGCTCGGCAGCGCCGTCCGTCACGTGGCGGTCGCCGATCGAGCTAGCGAGCGCCTGAGAGCGACAGCGTTGCGAACCCGCTTTGCAGTACAACGGGTTCGAGCAAATCTGCATCAACTACACGAACGAGCGGCTGCAGCAGTTCTTCAACCATCACATGTTCGTGCTGGAGCAGGAGGAGTACAAGAAGGAGGGCATCCAGTGGGAGTTCATCGACTTCGGCATGGACCTCGCCGCCTGCATCGACTTGATAGAGAAGGTGGCTGGCGCCGCATCGGCGGCGGCGGCGGCGGCGGCGGCGGCGGCAGCGGCTGCGCGAACTTCTCTCGCACGCGAGCTTCTCCAGCTCGCGGTTCCGCGTGGCATTTCAATCAGCAATCCGCATCTAATTCATAAAAAGGTCACCTCTTCATAACTTGTTCGCTCGAAAAAATCCTGCTAATTTCCGGAACCTTGACATTTCTCGTCGCTTTCGAGCAAGCTTCCTTTCAGGTGCCTTTCAATTCCGAGGCTTTGGCTTCGAGCTGCGTTTCTCGGAGCATGCTAATTAAGCCCACGTGCCGCTGATGGTCGCGTTGGCGTATACAAATCAGCGTCGCTTCATTCACCCACATCGGTGGCTCGATAAAACGGAAACCCGATCGCGCGATCGCACGCGAAGAACCAATTGTGACTTAAAGAAGAGAGAAGAGATATGCTTGCATGCTTGTGTTCGCTCGCGCGAAAGGACGCGAGAGAGAGTGTGTGTGAGCATTTTCGAGTCCTCGTCTGTGGCTCGGCAAAGCTCCAGACTTACAATATGATATAATTCATTTGCATACTGCCCTAAGGGAACTTAGTATCAGTTCAGGTGCTTTACATATGCCACGGGGCTTGAGCACACGACCTCGGTCATCAAATATACGCTCGCTTTGACCTCGGCCGTTAAAGGCGAGCACCTTAGCCACTGGGCCAAACTAGTGCGGCGCCGGAAGTGCTCGCCATGGACACGTGCTGGCTACCCGAGCTCCCGAGCTCTTCCTTGCAGCTGATGCCGCTCTATTTCTCGAGCGTGAATGTTGAGAAGACTGTATTGTGCACCGTCTCAATTTAATATCTTGAAAGGTTTTACCGAGCGTAAAGTGCGTTACCTCCCCGTGGCCAGCCACTTTTCTGCTAAGCCGCTGGCACACCGCTGATGCGTCCATTATCGGCCGCTGGCACCGGTGCAGCCGTGCAGCTCGAACGCAGCCGGCGTATCGCTGTCCTGGCGACAACATCTTGTGACCTTTGGCCCCAATGTCGCTTCGCTCGCAGCCTATGGGCATCATGTCGATCTTGGAAGAGGAGTGCATCGTGCCGAAGGCGACCGACAAGACTTTCACGGAGAAGCTCTACCAGCAGCACCTCGGCAAGTCGCCCAACTTCGGCAAGCCGCGCCCGTCGAAGAGCGGCAAGCCGGCGCACTTCGACCTGCGCCACTACGCCGGCACCGTGTCATACAGCATCGACGGCTGGCTGGAGAAGAACAAGGATCCCATCAACGACAACATCGTCCAGCTCCTGCGCGAATCTAAGGAGGCCCTCATCTCCCACCTCTTCACCGATGACGGTTCGTCGTCGGCGGCGGCAGCGAGCAACGAGAGCGTCAATCGCAAGCGCGATGTGGTACTCGCTCTCTCTCTCGCTCGCTCTCTCGCTCGCTTTCTCGCTCGCTCTCTCGCTCGCTTTCTCGCTCGCTTTCTCACTCGCTCTAACGCTGCTTTCTAGATATCTCTCTCTTCTCTCTCTCTCTCTCTCTCTCTCTCTCTCTCCTCTCTTTCTCTTCTTCTCCCTCTCTCTCTCTCTTCTTCTCCCTCTCTCTCTCTCTTCTTCTCCCTCTCTCTCTCTCTTCTTCTCCCTCTCTCTCTCTCTCCCTATATCTCTCCCTCTCACTCTCTCTCTCCCCCTCTCTCTCTCTCTTCTTCTCCCCCCTCTCTCTCTCTCTCTTCTCCCCCTCTCTCTCTCTCTCTCTCTCTCTCTCTCTCTCTCTCTGTGAATCCTTACGCTCGTTATCTATATCTTATTCTCATCTTTATTTCTTTCTCGTTCTCTCACCGGCTTTCTCATAGTTTTCATAATTCATAACTCACTCACTCAGTCTCTATGTAATAATAATAATAATAATAATGCACTTGATAAAGCGCCCTCAGAGAACTTATGTACTGTCTGAATCTTTCACTAACGACCTCTCTAACTTTATTTCTTATACTCGTCACTCCATTTTTTCACAATTGCCACTCGTTTATTCTCTCTCTAACTCGGTCTGAAAGACATGCACAGCATAGCCATACAAACAGAAATAGACACATGTGCATGTGCTCTCTTGTTTTAATCTCTCAATCTGACTGTTCACCTGAAGCGCGCTCACACCCGACGGACACTTGGCTCGTCCGATGTCATTTCGAAGTGATAGCCCAGACACTAAGGTGCTCGTTCTGCACGACCGAGGTCGTGGGTTCAAATCCTGCCGTAGGTGACGATTTATGCTCTTCTGTCGCTATACGAATGAGTAAAATCAGCTAATATAATCATTATTTTTGAACAGCTGCATCCCCCGCTAAACAGCCCTATATTTTCCTAAGGCCGGGATTGGTTGGTCGAGAACATGTCGCTCCGCCGCCGCCTATGAAACTCATTTTACTCTATTTTCAGTCAGCGGCGACAAGGCCGGCAAGAAGAAGAAGGGCGGCGCGTTCCAGACCATATCGTCGGCGCACAGGGTGCGGAGCGCTGGAGCGCTCGGAGTTCGCAGCCTCCCAGCTCTCTCTCTCTCTCTCACTCTCCCCATCTCTCTCTCTCTCTCTCTCTCTCTCTCTCTCTCTCTCTCTCTCTCTCTCCATCTCCCACTCTCTCTCTCTCTCTCTCTCTCCATCCATATTTACCTATCTGCATCTCTCTCAGGCACCCTCAGGCAAAGGCGCATCTGATTTTGTCATTACATCCTGGAGTGTTCCGTCAGCTCCCTGTAACGGCGGCGTGTTGTGCTAACGTTACAGGAGTCACTCAACAAACTGATGATCAACTTGCACAGCACGCAGCCTCATTTCATTCGCTGCATTATTCCCAACGAGTTCAAGCAGTCAGGTACTCGCCGACTGCTTTCACGCGCGCCCTCCCACACGCGCCTCCTTCCACGCCTCCTCGCTTCAGCCACTCAGCTAGCGTTGTATTCGCATAGGCTAGCGTTCCGGCGAAGGCGGACTCCTCCGATGACTCCAATTTTGACGCCTATAGGCATGAGGCGCACCTAGCCAGCTTCTAAGGCCTTCGTGAACCTTGTCGTTTGCCACGTTTGTCGCCTCTCGTATCGATCGCTCGTCCTTCCGCTCCGCTCCTCGCGCTCGAACCGCCTCCGCAAAGGCGGCGGCTAACGCGGAGTTTCGGTGCGCTGCAGGAGTCATTGACGCCGAACTTGTGCTCAACCAGCTGAAGTGCAACGGCGTGCTCGAGGGCATTCGCATCTGCCGAAAGGGCTTCCCCAACAGGCTCATCTACTCCGAGTTCAAGCAGAGGTGACGCTTCTACCTGATGGTGGCGCTTAGGCTGTCCGCATCCGCGGCGGTTGTCGTGCAGCAGCGGCGGCGGTGGCGCGGCGGAGGCGGCGGCCAGTGGATGTAAGAGCGTGTGGCAGCCCGCGCCTCTCTTCGCACCCGCGCAGGTACACGATACTGGCGCCCAACGCCGTGCCGCAGGGCTTCGCCGACGGCAAGGTGGTCGCCGAGAAGGTGCTCGCCGCTCTGCAGATGGACCTCAACGAGTACCGCCTGGGCACGACCAAGATCTTCTTCAAGGCCGGAGTGCTCGGTCGCCTGGAGGAGATGCGCGACGAGCAGCTGTCGCGAATCTTCTCCAAGTTCCAGGCCTTCGTGCGCGGCTACCTGATGCGCAAGTCGTACAAGCTGCTGCAGGACCAGCGGTACGCTGCTCTCGCGAGCTCTCGGACGAAGCCAGGTCGCCTCTTCGCTCTGCTCCATCAGCCAATCAGTCCATCGCGTCCACACTCGTGCGGATAGAGATGCACTGCACGCGCACCCGCCGCTCGCTGCTCTCCGTACGCTCCATCATCTCCATCAGCTCTGCTTCATCTCGTCCACACGCGTACGCCCGTCCGACGGCGCTATCCGCCGTGCGTTCTTCTTTGTGCGCTTTCAGTTCACTAGCTGACAAAGGGGCCGCCGACTCTCGGAACAGCGAGCCCGGCGAGCATTTATTTCGCGACTCGCCCGCCCGCCCTCGGGCGGCTGCTTTTTCTCGCCTTCAATTTGTTAAGACGAGACGCTTAGGCGTTTCGCCGGCGATCACGCTCAGAGTCTTAACCGTTCGCGCTGCAACTAACCCGCTACGGCCGATTCGCAACGCCGTGTGGCGGAGCTGGCAAGGCCGCGGTGGCAGCGGCAGTCTCCCTTTTCTCGCGGGCCCGCCGCTTTCCGTCCGGCGTGATGGCCGTCGAATGCAGCAGCCTCGCTCGCCGTCTCTTATAGGCTGGCGCTCTCGGTGATCCAGCGAAACATAAGAAAGTGGCTGCTGCTGAGGAACTGGCAATGGTGGAAGCTGTACGTGAAGGTAGGCGGCCGTGTCGCTCGCGCCGCCACCAACCTCGGCGTCGGTGGCGGCGGCAGCAGCGCTGCTCGCACGTCCCGCCCGCGGGAATTTCGCGCGACCAACGCGTCGTCGCCACCTCCGCGCAGGTCAAGCCGCTGCTGAACGCCGCTCGCGCCGAGGACGAGATGAAGCAGAAGATCGAGGAGCTGACCAAGACGAAGGAGGACCTCGAAAAGCTGCAGAAGCGCTACAAGGAGCTCGAGGAGCAGAACGTCACGCTGCTCCAGGCCAAGAACGACCTCTACCTCGAGCTGCAGGTTCGCACTCGGCGCGTATTTGCTCGACGCTGCGAGGCGCGCCGGGGCGATGACGACGGTGGCGACGCGATGGCGGGCGGGTGGCGAATGCCGCTGCGTAACTAAAGATCCTCCGGGACTTCGGCCGGAGCAGAGCGTTTTGGGAGGCAGGCGACGCTGGCACGAAGCCGCATGCACAGCGTGCATGCACAGCATGCACAGCGCCGGTCGAGCTAAGCTTGCCGAGCGCCGTGAAAGAGCGAGACATCGAGCTTTATCCGAAGCAGCGTTCAGGTTGACGCTGACCGCCACGGTTTGTCTCCGCTCCGACGCCTCGCAGGTGGATGCGCTCTGCCGCTTAGCAGCTCTCTGAACAAGCGAGGCGCCTGCCGCCAAGCAGCGGCTGCTTGGCGGCCGCTGCTTGGCGGCCTCCGCGGGGGTAAATAGCACGAGCGCGACGGCCGACCGCGCGACGTTGGCGCTCGCTCAGCCGCGCTGCTGCGCTGCAGGCTGAGGAGAGCAGCATCCAGGAGGCGGAGGAGAAGATGGCGCAGCTCATCACGCAGAAGGCCGACATGGAGGGCCAGATCAAGGAGCTCGAGGAGCGCCTGCTGGACGAGGAGGACGCCGTCAACGAGCTGGAGGGCATCAAGAAGAAGCTCGAGGGCGAGTGCGACGACCTGCGCAAGGACGTCGAGGAGCTCGAGCAGTCGCTGCACAAGGTCGGCGCTCGCGCGGCCTTGCCCTTGCCTGCCCGAGCCCGGCGGCGGCGGCGGCGGCGGCGTGCTCGGCCGAGCGGGAGCGACCGACGCCGACGCAGCCGCTGGCGTGGTCATTTGTCAGGCCGAGCAGGACAAGACGGCCAAGGACGGCCAGATCAAGGGCCTACAGGAGCAGGTGGGCCAGCTCGACCAGTCCATCGCCAAGGTGCAGAAGGAGAAGAAGGCGGTCGAGGAGGCGAACAAGAAGCTCGAGGAGCAGCTGCAGGCCGAGGAGGACAAGGTCAACCACCTCGGCAAGCTCAAGCAGAAGCTCGAGCAGACGCTGGACGAGGTGCGAGCGGCGCTGCGCTAACGCCCGCTGATCGCCGTAAGAAGGCGGCGGCGGCGCGGTGGGCGGGCGGCGGCGGCGGCGCGGCGGGCGGGGGGCGGGGGCGGGGGCGGGGGGGGGGGGGGGGGCGGAGGCTTCGAACGGCCGCTCGCTGGCTCTACGAGATCGCTCGCGCTCGGCGGCGGCGCCGTAGG
This sequence comes from Cristatella mucedo, assembly GCA_009760855.2. Taxonomy (NCBI): domain Eukaryota; kingdom Metazoa; phylum Bryozoa; class Phylactolaemata; family Cristatellidae; genus Cristatella; species Cristatella mucedo. Next base: position 767,196 of record WPIO01000136.1, on the reverse strand, counting down.
GCGCTCTACGCATCGCTCGTGCTCTACGCGATCGCTCGTGCTCTACGCGATCGCTCGCGCTGCGTCGCAGCTCGAGGATAACCTGGAGCGCGAGAAGAAGGCCCGAGCCGACCTCGACAAGGCCAAGCGGAAGGTGGAGGGCGACCTCAAGGCCACGCAGGACGCCGTGGAAGATCTCGAGAAAGTCAAGCGCGAGCTGGAGGAGAGCGTGCGCCGTAAGGAGCAGGACGTTGCTAGCCTCAGCGGCAAGCTGGAGGATGACGCCGCTCAGATCGCCGCCCTGCAGAAGAAGGTCAAAGAGCTCCAGGTAAGGAGACGACAGAAAGAGAGAGAGAGAGAGAGAGAGAGAGAGAGAGAGAGGGCGAGGAAGAGAGAAAGTGAGAGAGGAGACAGAGCGAGAAAATAAAAGAGAAGAGAGTGAGAGGGCGAGAAAGTAAGAGATAACGAGGGAAAAAAGGTAGTAAGAGAGAGAGAGAGAGAGAGAGAGAGAGAGAGAGAGAGAGAGAGAGAGAGAGAGAGAGAGAGAGAGAGAGAGAGAGGGGGAGCTTGAATTGTTCTAACCTTACGCCTGACGACGGAGTGCGCTCCTCGTGCTACGCCAGCGTCAGCTGACCGGGTCACTTTTACATCAGTTTTACCGGTGGTTACGCGAGAGCCTACTGGGTTCGCGCGTAACTAATGCAATGGGTCGCGGAATAACGACGGCGCTAGCGGCGCAGACGCAGGCTGCGGTAATAAGCTCGATGCCGAAGCCCGCGAGTCATTCGAGTGGACGCAGCGATATCGAAAGGGCGAGCATCGGCAGAGCTGCTTAATAAAGGCCGAGGCGAAGCCGGGGCGAGCGCCGGGCGGGCGGTGAGCCGTCCGCCCGGCGATTCGCAGGCGCCAAGCGCTCGAGCGAATAGAGGAGCACCGGACGACGACGCTGAGACTTTCGCATTGTATAGCAGCCCTAAAAACCCGCGAGACGTGGCGCCACCCCCCCAGCGACGCCATGCCCGTCGAGGGGGGGTGGGGTAGGGGCGTCACCGTCGCGGCCATTTGCGCCAATTGCTTCTCGCAATCGCGAATCGACTGCTTATCGACTGTGACTGGCTCGCTGTGGCGGGCGGACGGCGGGGGAGCGGCGGAAGCTGTCTTAGCCGGTTAGCGTCGGCGCGAGAATGCAGCCGCATCCGCCCGTCACTCGCCGGGTGCCGACCTTTTGCCCACACCGAGAAGGAGATCGTTAGTACCTGGCCCGTTTTGGCTCGTCGTCTTAGTTTCGACGCGACGTTCGGACGCCGTCCCGCTACCGCTGCAGGAATCATGAATGCCATCCAATAATAATAATAATAATATTGCACTTGATAAAGCGCCCTCAGAGAACTTAATCTCTTTCTAGGCGCTTTACATTTGCTGCAAAGTGATACGCAATAGAATAGTAAGTAAAATCATGCTTGAAAAACAAACAAAATGAATAACATGGTTAGGGGTTACATGCACTGGGTCAGCATGCAAATGTGGTTAGTGGCAGCATGAACAGTGTCAGCACGCATAAGCACACTGAGGACGAATCACAAGGACCCACTAAATGCTGTCCTAAATAGGTATGTTTTTAAGTTTCTTTTAAATGTGGTCAGGTCAGGGGATGTTCTGATGCAGGTCGGGAGGGAGTTCCAGGCTGTGGGAGCATACGAGCTAAATGCACGGTCTCCAGTTCAACATAGTCAAGCAGCCTTCCTCTTTAAAGCGTTCCAGACCGGCGCCATCTTCCATTCTTGAGCACAAGGGATAAGTAGGGCCACGGAGCGTCTCGCCCGCAGCCCGCAGGGTTGATGTCTAGTGGGTGGCTATGCGTTGGCGTTGCTTCTGCGTGGCGGACGTACGAGGTTTTGTCGGGTGATTTCGTGAATTTATAGCAGAAATCCAGGCTTTTGTACGTCTTAGCAGCCATTTTCTTATACACTGGTAGAGTAGAAACGTTGCATCGCCACGAAGTTGTTTTCGGGTCCGATTGCGTTAGCGCCAGCCGGCGGAACTGCCTCTGACCTCCGACCTGGAGCCGCTGGGATGCAGAGCTACAGGCAGAGTGCGCGTGCGAGAACCGCACGCAGCTCGAGTGACCGACCCTAGTTGCGAGACCGCTAGTTTCGGCTACGCAAGACCGCTAGACCGCTAGTTGCGGCTACGCAACGTTCTGCCTCTGAGTCTCAGCCCCGAGGCTAAAATGCTCGCACTTATTCCCAGAGGTCTTGAGTTCACGTCCTGCTGCAAGCCGCGGCAGCGGTAGCCGCCAACGGTCTTCTGTAATTGCACAAAGGAAGAAAGCTGAATCAGCTGATCTTTAGCCGTTCCACTTACGTAGCGAAGGAGCAGGCGTCGTATCGCCCGCTCGGCTCGGATGCTCAGAGCAAGCTCCACTACACGGAGCCCGCCATAAGCCTAACCCGTGAATCGTCTGCCTCGTGGTGAGCGCAGAGAGAAAGAGAGGGAGAGAGATAGAGAGATAGAGAGAGAGAGAGAGAGAGAGAGAGAGAGAGAGAGAGAGAGAGAGAGAGAGAGAGAGAGAGAGAGAGAGAGAGAGAGAGCTGTAAGGAGGGTCGGCTAATTACCACCATCTGGCGAACCGGAAGCAGCCGCGATAGCGCTCTGGCCACCTAGAGCGATATCGGGCCGTTGAGATTAGGCTGCGGCCGCGTTACTATGACATCACCGCTGCATCGGGGCGCGCCGGGCGCATGTCCAGACCTATGGAGGAGGACTGCTATGAAGACCTCAGCAACGACGAGGACTCGGTTCGGAGCGACGATTACGACGATGGCGGTGGCTACGTGACGCCAGGTTTTGTCAATAGGTGCTTTTACAACCTGGTAGTTAGCAGCGACGGCGGTAAGCCTGGTCACGTCTCTCAGCGACTGGTACCGCCGCTGCCGGCGGCGCCTCACTCTGAACATTCGCTCCTCGATGTTCCCGTGCCTGCTAGACGGAAGTGCACAGCCGCCGCCGCGGCCAGCACGGTCGGTACCGACAGCGCGGCAGCGGCTGCGGCTGCGGCGGCGGCCGCTGAGAGCGCAGCGGCCGCTGCTAGCCTAGACGGCGAGTGCGTGGAGAGAAAGCCGCCGGAGGGCGATTCGCGCGAGGCCGTGTCGTCGGCGGCGGCGAACGCCCGCGGCCGAAAAGGCAGCTCGGATTACCTCAGCAGCCGCGCCTTGTCGCACCGAAGTAAGCGCTACATACGCGACAGCCGCGACCTGGAGGACATACCGGCAGGAACGCGGAATTCGCTCGAGGTAAAATGAGGGCGACACTCGCGGGTGCGGTGTCGACAGCGGCGGCGACACTCGCGGGTGCGCCGCTGCCGCCGCCGCCGACCTCCTATAGATGGAAACCGGTGGCGCAACGAGGCCTCAGCTCGGACGGACCTCAGGGGGAGGGCTAGGCTTTTGTCTTTGATAAACGGGCAGCTAGCGAAACCGATGCAAACTGGGCGACGCGGCATCGAGCGAGGCAAGCGATTCCGGAGCCGCCGGCGAGCGCGGCCGGCGTTCCGCTAACGGACGGCGGCGTCTCGAAGGACGAGCGCGCACGGTTGGGCCCCATTGTCGCGTCGTCGCCGGCGCTGCTCGCTGCCCGGGGGCCTGGATGCCGGATGTGAGCAGCTGCCACCTCCGCCGCTCCTGCTCTCGGCCGCCGCGTCGCCCCGCACGCACGGCACCGCACGAGCCACGCTCCGGGCAGCTGCGCCGGGCTCGGCACCGCACAGCTCGGCAGCGCGACGTCTCCGCCTCGCTCGCCGTCCGCCGCAGGCACGCATCGAGGAGCTGGAGGAGGAGCTGGAGAGCGAGCGCGCGGCACGCCTCAAGGTGGAGAAGGCGCGCTCCGACCTTCAGCGCGAGCTGGAGGAGCTCGCCGATCGTCTCGACGAGGCCGGTGGTGCCACGGCCGCGCAGGTACGCGCCCGGCCTGCGTCCGCCGCCGCCGCCGCGCCTGCGCGCGAGCGTTTTCGCGCCCGCCGGGCGGGCCAGCGTCTCGGCTGAGGGATGCTGCGTCTGTCGTCGATCTGGCGAGCAGGGCGGCCGGATCGGTGGGCAGAATCCGCCGTGGCCACGCGCCGGAGCCCGGCCGCTCGGGCGCCTTGCCACGCCCTTCCGGCGCCCTCACGCGCTCGCTCCTCGCAGATGGAGCTGAACAAGAAGCGTGAGCAGGAGCTGCTCAAGCTGCGCCGCGACCTGGACGAGCAGAACATGCAGCACGAGGCGGCCGTGGCGCAGACGCGCAAGAAGCAGCAGGACGCGCTCAACGAGCTCGCCGATCAGGTGGATCAGCTGACCAAGGCCAAGGCCAAGTGAGCAGAAACAGCCGCCGCCGAGCCGCACCGGCTAGGCGAACGCTTCGCAAGGCGGCCGGCGGCCGCAGCGTGCGCGGAGATATCGCTGCGATGTAGGCCGCGTCGGACGAAACTTAATTACGGGCGCTGCCGCTGCGTGAGCCGCCTCCGCCGGCCCACGCAGGGTTCGGCTCGCGGACGGGCGGCGGCAGATCGGCGAGAGAGGGCTGCGCACGGGGCGGCACACGATTGACCGAGATCTTCGGCTCCGAGACCGAGATTTTCGGCTCCGTACGGCGGGCGGCAAAGCAGGCCGAATTCGCGTGCATCGCCGAGAGCGAAATCGGGCTAGGAAGTTCGAAGGACCGGAAGCTACTCGTAGCTTTGGTTGGGCCTATCAGTTTGATCGATCGCGGGCTTGCTGAGCGGTGTTCGGCGCTACTCTGAATCGACGCTGGCCAGCTGGTGCAAGGGCGGGGCTGCAAAACTCCCCTACAAGCCTACGTAGATTGCTCTGCACGGGCTTTTAATATCGGCCGAGGCCTGTGCGTCCATATTTTCGCAAGGCAAATCCTCTGGGCGGCCCGGAGGCAGGAAGTTATGACAAGTCTGGTCCCGACGTCCTTAGCCCGTATGAGTATTCAAAGTTGCGGTGACTCCAACAGGACGTCCATAGGATTGCAGCTAGAACAACTCGAGCGTCGCTTCCGATCCAGGCTGGCTGGCAAGTAGAAGATTCAGGCTGGCCGGCAGGTAGCGCTTTGGTCGTCGACTGAACACTCAGAGCAGCGCTTCTTGCTGCCCTTGCACGAAAGGCGCAAGCAGTTTCGACAAATTCCCGAATTATTTTGAAAACGTTCATCTTTAAGGTTGCACTCGGCTTGGCCAGCGCGTAGCAAAGCGTCGATAGCACGATTTACTGGGCGGCCGCATTCACGCTTGCAGCAGTGAACCTGGGAGACATCGGAGGCGGCATTTTCATTCTTTGCTGACGCCTCGACCGGCCTTAGAAAAGAAAAACTATTCTCTGCGTAAGCGTTCAATGAAATTTCCGTCGAATTAAAATCCGTCTCTCCGCCGCCTCTCGGAAAAAGGACCGCCGCACTTGAGCAAGGCGGTACACAGCGACGTCTGGTGACTTGAGTGGCCATTGGTCGCCAGCGGGCCGATCGCCAGCCGATCGACTGCGATCCGCGGATACGGGGCTGCAGCGTCAGCGCGCAGCCCCGCTCGCTTTGCGCAGCCACGCTGCGCGCAGCAACGACGACGCCGAGCTTTTCCCTTTGCATTGCCGCAGGAGCGAGAAGGACAAAGCGCAGCTCAAGGGTGAGCTCGACGACCTGGCGGCGCAGCTGGAGAATGTCAACCGAACCAAGGTTCGTCGCCGCTCGTTGAGCTCCGAGCGCCTCGAGCGAGCTTCCGGCGCTCGCTCGATCGCCGTGCGCACCCGGCGGCTGCGAAACCCTCTCGAGCGACGTCGAACTCCGCCGCTGCATGCGCGTGCGTCGCCCAGGGCAACGCCGAGAAGCTGGCCAAGTCGCTCGAGGCGCAGCTGGCCGATCTGCACGCCAAGATCGACGAGCAGGCGCGCACGATTGGCGAGCTGACGTCGAGCAAGAACCGACTGACGCAGGAGAACAGCGACCTGCTGCGCCGCCTCGAGGAAGCCGAGCACCAGCTCAGCGCGCTGCTGAAGGTGAGAGCTGCGCCAGGCTCTCGCCGCCAGCCGCGCAAAGGGCGAAACGGCTCGATGGCGGCGCAGAGCGCCACCAGGTGGTCAATCGCCGTTCAGCAGCAGACCTGACGACTTCCCGCGCCCACGCTTCGTCCCTCCGTCGTCACCAGGTCAAGCAGCAGCTGCAGACGCAGCTGGAAGACGCGAAGCGACAGCTGGAAGAGGAGGGCCGCGCGAGGCAGAAGCTGAGCAGCGAGGTGCGCGGCCTCCAGGCCGACCTCGATGCGCTGCGAGAGCAGGTCGAGGAGGAGCAGGAGAGCAAGGCGGAGCTGCAGCGACTGCTGTCAAAGGCCAATGGCGAACTTCAGAGTGTCAAGGCCAAGTTCGATAGCGACGGCCCGGGCAGAGGCGAGGAATACGAGGAGCTCAGGTAATAAGGAGAGAGGAGAGGCAGAGAGAGAGAGAGAGAGAGAGAGAGAGAGAGAGAGAGAGAGAGAGAGAGAGAGAGAGAGAGAGAGAGAGAGAGAGAGAGAGAGAGAGAGAGAGAGAGAGAGAGAGAGAGAGACAGAGACAGAGACAGAGACAGAGACAGAGAGAGAGAGAGAGAGAGAGAGAGAGAGAGAGAGAGAGAGAGAGAGAGAGAGAGAGAGAGAGAGAGAGAGAGAGAGAGAGAGAGACAGAGACAGAGACGGAGACAGAGACAGAGACAGAGACAGAGACAGACACGGAGACAGACACGGAGACACGGAGACAGACACGGAGACACGGAGACAGAGACAGAGACAGAGACAGAGACAGAGACAGAGACAGAAACAGAGACACGGAGACAGAGACAGAGACAGAGACAGAGACAGAAACAGAGACAGGAACAGGGACAGAGACAGAGACAGACAGAGAGTATAGGGAGACTAACGACTAACAGACGGATGCAGAGAGCATAGGGCGACTAACGACTAACAGACGGATGCAGAGAGAGATAAAGAGACAGAGAGAGACAGAGAGAGACAGAGAGAGGGAGAGTGAGAGAGAGAGAGAGAGAGGAGAAAAGAGAGACAGAGAGAAAGAGGGAGAGAGAGAAAGAGAGTGAGAAAGGGAGAGGGAGAGAGAGAGAGAGAGAGAGAGAGAGAGAGAGAGAGAAAGAGAGAGAGAGTAGGTACAATCTTAGAAAAATGTTCTTACTCACCTACAGAGAGGTAAGAGAGTAGCAATGAATGCTAGAACAATCGAAAAGGCGGCAGAGCGATGGGATCGAGGCAACGTAATACTGACAGAGATACAGTGTTACAAGGACATGAGGGGAGTGAGGAAAGTAAAGAAATCTATTTTGTGATTGTGCCGCCAAAAAAGCCGATACAAATTTAAATGTTAAGGACCTGGTTATGATAAGAAAAGGATTAAAAGAGATGGGTAAATAGATTGGTTTATTTTAGATAGAGGTGAACTTGAAAGAGAAACGCAGCTAATTTGCTACTCACGCGAGTTAGCATCCGCAAGTGAGCCTGAGATGACTGCAGGCAGGTGCTCGGGGGGGGGGCCACGGCGAATCCACAATAGACCCTTTCCGTCGTTGGTATCCGGCAGGAGGAAGATGCAGGCCAAGCTCCAGGAGGCCGAACAGAACCTGGAGGCGGCCAACGGCAAGGTCGGCCAGCTGGAGAAGGCCAAGGGCCGGCTGCAGGTGGAGCTCGAGGACCTCGTCGTCGAGGTGGAGCGAGCCAACGCCAACTCGGCGCAGCTCGAGAAGAAGCAGAAGAGCTTTGACCGCGTCGTCGCCGAGTGGGAGGCCAAGTACCGCGAGCTGCAGCAGGAGCTGGACGCCTCGCAGCGCGAGGCGCGCGCCTACTCCACCGACGTGTTCCGCGTCAAGGCGCAGCTGGACGAGACGGGCGAGGTGATCGAGGCGCTGCGCCGCGAGAACAAGGGCCTCGCCGAAGAGATCCACGACCTCACCGAGCAGCTGAGCGAGGGCGGCAAGAGCACGCACGAGCTGGACAAGCTGCGCCGCCGCCTCGAGAAGGAGAAGGAGGAGCTGCAGGCGGCGCTCGAGGAGGCCGAGGGCGCGCTCGAGCAGGAGGAGGCCAAGGTCGTGCGCCTGCAGCTCGAGCTCGGCCAGGTGCGGGCCGAGATCGAGAAGCGCGTCAGCGAGAAGGAGGAGGAGTTCGACAACACCAGGTGCGAGCGAGCGAGAGTCGAAAAAGTTTAAGCTCGCAGCCAGCGCTCTCCTGCGGTTCGCTCGCTCGAGAGCGCTCGCAGCGCTCCGCTCCGAGCACAGTCGGCGTAATCGCGTAATCGAGTTCTCTCTCTCCGTCCTTGCGATCGACAGGCGAAACCACGCGAGGGCCATGGAGTCGATGCAGGCGAGCCTGGAGGCGGAGAGCAAGGGTCGCGCCGAGGCGCAGAAGCTGAAGAAGAAGCTCGAGCAGGACATCAACGAGCTCGAGGTGGCCCTGGACATCGCCAACAGGGGGCGCGCCGAGGCCGACAAGACGGTGAAGAAGTACCAGCTGCAGGTCAAGGTGAGTCTCGCGTCACACGCGCCCTCCTCCCCCCCGCCACGCGGCGGCCGCCGCGGCCGCTTCGTTGAGAGTGAGGCTGGCGCGTGCCTCTCGCCCTCGACACTAGCGGGCGGACACTCGTGTCCTTGCCAGACAGATGCAGCTGTAGAACGCTCCTTGCCCCAGTGAGCTCTTTGGAAACGAGAGCGAGGGCAAGAGGGCAAGGCACGTCCGCGGCCATCGTCTGTGCTACTGCAGCTGCTGTCGCCTTCGAGAACGGCTCCTATGTGTCTTCGCGTTCGGAAAAAATGCAGCGGCGAATTAAGTCAGTTAGCGGGCAAGCGGCGGTCGCGCTGCCACGCCGCCATTGCTTGCGAGCCCGTCGGCCCTTCCGCTTTGCAGGAGCTGCAGACGCAGTCCGAGGAGGAGGCTCGCGGACGCGACGAGCTGCGAGAGCAGTTCGCACTGGCCGAACGCCGCAGCGCGCTTCTCAACGGCGAGCTCGAAGAGCTGCGGGCGCTGCTCGAGCAGACGGAGAAGGCGCGAAAGATGGCCGACGGCGAGCTGGCCGAGGCGACGGAGCGCGTCAACGAGCTGCAAGCGCACTCATCGTCGGCGCTCGCCGGCAAGCGCAAGCTGGAGATGGACCTGACGGCGCTCAACAACGACCTTGAGGAGGCGACGAGCGAGCTGCGTGCGGCCGAGGAGCGCGCCAAGAGCGCGGCGACCGACGCGGCGCGTCTCGCCGACGAGCTGCGCCAGGAGCAGGAGCGCGGCCTGCACACGGATCGGCTGCGCAAGCAGCTCGAGGCGGCCAACAAGGAGCTGATGGCGCGCGTCGAGGACGCCGAGGGCAGCGCGCTCAAGGGCGGCAAGCGTGCGCTCAGCAAGCTCGAGGAGAGGGTGAGCAGCGGCCCGGCGGCGGCGGCGGCGGCGGCCGTTCGGCGCTATGGGCGAGCGTCGGCGCGGGCGGGTGGCGTGAACGCGTACCCGGTCTACCTCGAGGCTAGGCAGACAGATTGCTTAAGCAAACCTGAAGCGCCGTTTCAGGCGGCTTTCAACTCTTATCCTCTTCTGCCACTGTGCCCTCTCTCTCTCTCTCTCTCTCTCTCTCTCTCTCTCTCTCTCTCTCTCTCTCTCTCTCTCTCTCTCTCTCTCTCCCATTCTTCCTCTCCATTCTTCCTCTCTATTCTATTCGGTCCCCTCTCATTATCTCTTTTGCACTTTATTTGCCCTCTTCCTTTTCGACCTCTCTTTCCCAATCTCCCTTTGCTTGACCCTTGCCCCTGCTTCCTCTTGAACTGTCGCCTTCGCCTGTTTTTGCTTTGGTTCGGCAACTTTGCTCATCTCTCTCGGCGCATTTACTTCTCTTTCTGACCTTCTATGCGCTTCACACGTCTTCTCACGTCCGCTTCACACGTCTTCTCCTTTCCCGGCGCATCTCATCTCCCGTATCTTGGTTCACTTTGATCTTGACCTTGGCTTTCTGTCTCGTCTCTCTGCGCCCCTGCGTCTCCTACTCTCACCTCATCGCCTCTGGCTAAACATGCCTTGCCTGCACTCCCGCCGAATCTTCGCAGCAACATCTCTTCCTCATTTACCCGAGTTTATTCCTCATTTATCCAGCCGATTCTTATCAATCCAACGTCTCCTTCCATTCCGCACATTTTGCTGCTATATCGACGTCCCGTCTTGCCAAAGTGAATCGCGATTTTTTTCTTCTTTTTCTTTCGTCCTCTGTAGTTACAGGCCGCAAATGTTTCATTAACTGCACCAACTTCCCCCCCCTCGGAAAAGACTAGGCTAAAGTGGCGAAAGAAGCGGTGCCTCGAGAGCGAGCAGTCAGCGACAGAGAGCCCGACTGCTATTGTTGACTGCTATTGCTGCCGCCGCCGCCGCTGCTGCTGCTGCTGACGCAATTCGATCTGCGCACAGACGTTTGCTCGAGACGCCTCGCCTTACGCAATAGCCATATAATTACGCAATAGCCACGGCTTCGGCTCGCGCTTCCACTCCTTCGCCTCGTGCTGAGCGCCGTCGCCGCTGCTCGCAGGTTCGCCAGCTTGAGTCGGAGCTGGACGCCGAGCAGAAGCGTCACCAGGAGACGATCAAGAGCACGCGCAAGAACGACCGCCGCCTCAAGGAGCTGCAGATGCAGGCCGACGAGGACAAGAAGAACCAGGAGAAGCTCACCGAACTCATCGAAAAGCTCCAGGCCAAGATAAGAACGTACAAGAAGCAAGTCGAGGACGCCGTGAGTGCCCGCCGTCCCACGCCGTCCCCCGCCGCCCACCCGGCGGTAGGGGAGCCCGGATGCGAATGCGGATGTGCCCCGGATGCGGCGGAGCGCGGCGCGGCTTTTCGCGACGGCGCTCACTCGCGGCGTCCTCGACTTGCTTCTTGTGCTCGTTCTTATCTTTCTAAATCTTATTCTCACGCCCGCGCCGCGCCGCGCCGCCGGCCGCGCCTTCGCTCGCAGGAGGAGGTGGCCGCGATCAACCTGGCCAAGTACCGCAAGGTGCAGCACGAGCTCGAGGAGGCCGAGTCTCGCGCCGACGAAGCGGAGAACACGCTGTCCAAGGCGCGCACCAAGAGCCGCAGCGTCGTCTCGACCGGACGCGCGACGGCCGCGGTACGCAGGCACGCTTGCGCCGCGCACCGCGCGCTCGCCGAAACGCCGCTCGCGCGCGCTTGCCGCGTCGCCCCACCCCCGGGCGCCTCGCCGCCGCAAGCGTGCGCGTCTTCGCCGACTTTTCGCTCTCGTCGGGCGGTCGCCGAGCCTCTGCGGAGGTGGACGCGAGTGGCGGGAAAGCGCGTATGTTCGAGTGCTCTCGTTCGTCTGCAACTTCGCAAAGCCACAACAAAAGCGGCAAAGTGGGCGTTGCGCTGGGAAGTTCCTCCACGGCGCCCTTAAAACTTACGCGACTCGCGGTGCTCGTAGGTTGCCAACAGACTTCGTGTCTAGCAGCGAGGAGAAATTTTGAAGCGTAGCGGAGTCAGGAGGGCACAGGCGAGGGATTGAGCACTATGAACTGACCGTCACTCCACGATCTTTAAGCGAAAGAACGGAGCGGCTAATTTATTGACATAGATTGACCTTCCGGCGCAAGGAAGCGGATGCAGCAGCGGGTCACCAACCGCGTGACGGGTGGGACAGAGTCGAGCTGCGGCTCGCTGTAACAGTAAGAACTCTCCTCTGTATCCGTTGACCAGACAACCGACCGTGAGCCATCGCAGCTCTTTCAGGACAAAAAACGTGCCTGAATTTTTTTGATTTTACAGCCACATTGTGTACATATTCAACTCCGCCCAGTCGGGGTTTAACAGCTTACTTTCCAGTACTTTCCTGCCGAAACTGAAGCACTTGTTTTCCAGTCTAGAGAAAGCCGCCGTGCTAGTTACAGTGGCTAGTAGTAGTCGCCAATCCTAGACGGAAGTCTAAAAAGATAGCTTGCCGTGGAAACTTTTAAAAATTAAGCATTCGCCAAAGAGGACGACTAAATTTTAAATAATTAAAGACTCGGCGGCGCTACTAGTTAGATGGGCGAGGTCTCTTAGTCCAAGCGTGAGTTTACGTTTTCCTGTCAAGGGGGGTTCAGTTTTTAATGTTTGGCTTTTTACGACAGTGGCCGTTATTCAGGAGCGAATATCTGTGAGGGAAGTGTCCCGTTTATTCCGACTTATTCATTCGAATTTTCTAAATTGTAAGAGCAGCTAATTGCCGACGGTATATGTCGAAAGCCAGGTAGTCGTGGAGTCCGAATCCCCTTCCCGAGAGGCCCCGTATAAATTGAACTCAGCCGAGGAACTAGAAAGCACCCTCGTGGAGCTTCCCAGGTGACTGGTGTGCCGGCTTAGACTTGGCCGCCCCTACAAATATGACCTGACGCGATCGGACACTATTGGACAAGTGCCAATCAAACCGCGCCTGAACCTGGCCCTAGTCACCAGTCTGGATCTCAGCGGTTAAGGTGCTCGCCGCGACCAAGATCGAGGTGAATGTATTCGACGACCAAAGTCGCGGACTCGAGCCACATCGTGGCATATGTGAAGCACCCGAAGAGAGATCAAGTTCTCTTAGGGCGCCATACAAATGAACTGTTATTGTTATTACTCCACCTGAGCCACCTGCTGGGACGCGCACGCGCCGTCTCAGCAAGAGTGACCTCGCTGAGACGGAGTAATCCGACGCCAGAGTACGCTAAGCGGCTTGAGCGGAGGGAGCTTGTCTAAAATTGCAGGAGGACGCCGTGAGCCCGGCGCTTCGCGGGACTTCCGTTGTCAGCGTCACGACCCGACGCAGCTTCGGCACCGGCAGAGGCGACGACTGACGCGGCGGTGGCGGACGCGGACCGAGTCAGGGAGCGCCGGCGGCGGCGGCGGCGCCGCCGCGCGGCTGCACCGGACGCGGCCGAAGCGGGCTTGCGGATTTTTCCTAAGCGTAGATAGTTCTCGAAACCTAGGTCACTTAGAGTCCTTTGCGCGTCCGAAGTATTCTCTACCGGAACGCAGTTTCTCGCTTTAGGGGGCGCTCTATAAATTATGTGAGCTGAGCAGAGCTGGCTGGCTGGCTAGATCTTTTACGCGTGCGCCAAAATAAAAATCTGATCGTTTCCGGCAGGAGCGAGATGATGCCGGCGCTGAGACGCCGCCGCTGCGCCACCGCCGGCGCGTACGCGAAGCTATCGGGGCGACGGACGTGACGGCTCGTGCCAACAACGCACGCATGCGCCCGCGCTCTTTCGAGCGCGGGCGCATGCGTGCGTCGAGCGAAGCGCTCGGCTCGACTGCCGTTGCTACGACGCGCTGCCGCGGCGATCGCATCCATCGCTAGCAGCTCGCCAGTCGTTCGTATCGTAAGCTTCAGTTATCACATGAGGTTGCGACCCAACGAGCGTCGTCGCACAATTCTGAACCGGAAGAACAAGAACGAGCACCTCGTGCCGTCTCGAGGGTTGAACCTGCACTATCGTAGGCGAGCGTCCTAGACCCGGAGCAACCAAGTCAACTTCGCTTTGCCGGCTGCACGCTCTTCCGTTCAGTGGCCTTACGCGATTCTTGACCGTAAGCCACCTACGGGCCGAGAGAACGCGCGGCCGAGTGCGTGCTCGCAGCTACGGGCGAAGCGCGGGCCGGCGGTGCGTAGCGTAGCGTAGACTCTGTCGTCTCAGGCCTCGCTGTCTGCGGCGGCGGCGGTGCCCTAGGGTCCGGCGGCGCACTGCATTGTCTGGCACCGGAAAAATGCAAATTTTTTGCCTTTCAAAAAAACCAGTCCAAAAAAGCCCGCGACTCAAAGCAATAAAGCAGGCGATACGCGTAATGTGTAAACGGAGCACTAACTTCGTCTTAAGCCGAAGCCATAAAACGAGCTGCTAGCTACGCCATCTTTGCCTAGCCGTAGAAATAGAGCCGGCGGTGCAAAGCTAGTTGCGGCACGGCAGCACAGGTGAGCTGCCGCGCGGACCGACGTGTGACTTCAAGCCGTCCTAACAGCTCGTAGCAGGGAGAGCGCAGTCGTACAGACGAACAGCACCATTTCGTCTTCGCTGTCTCACAGTACATATGTTTTCCCATCTCGCGAGGCTGTGTCGCATGCGCTGGATATGGTAGCAACTGAGCGAGGCATTATAGACGATAATGACGACAAGGCGATATATAGAATGAGTACAAAGATATCAAACTGAAAGACAGCTCTTAAAGGCGATAATGCAAGAAAGCTAGCAAAGTCGTAGTGGAGCAACAATTTAATTTCGCGTAACTAGCTACTAGAGTGCTAGGCAATACCGCAGCTAATCTTCAGTGGCAGACAAACTAAGGCCAGCCATCACTCAGATTGTCATGAATAACGAGGTTGTTCCAAAGTCTTTCAAAGCAGCCGTGATTCAATCGATACTTAAACAGCCGGGATTGGATTTAGAGGTCGTAACCAAATACCTCGCAGTTTCCCTTATTCCTTTTGTCAACCACACTCGAATTCGAAATATCGATCACGATATTTTACTTGAACAATTGAGGAAAGTATTGATCGATTTAGCTCATGTGACAATAGCGTGATTCAAATTGAACAAGTCGAACGTGTTCAATCCGATTCGTGTGGTGTTCAAGTCTCTTAATATGCAGATCAGTCAGCTGCGGAGTTCCACCAGGATCTAGTCTAGGTCCTTTGTTCTATTTATATCGAGCCTCAGGGAAATGTTTCGGAGCCATAGGGTCATCTGTCACTGCCATGCTGAAGATATCCATCCAGCTGTATTAGCTCATTTAAACCGTCGGAATGTGCTACAACGACTAATAAACTGAATGCTTACCGTGCAGACATTCAACCTTGCATGTCGGCCAGTTTTCTTCAACTCAATGACGAGACTCAAACTCAAGGCGATATCCACGGCTGCAGTATGAGACTTTGCTCTTCTAATTGGTGATGATGTTATGAGACCTTCAGCACGTGCTGAGAATTAACATGTTGTCTTTGACGACTGCCTAAATTTTGAGATTTTCATCAAGGAGACTGCCTTCAAAGCAAGCTGTCGCCTCTGATCCTATCTAAGATTATGGACTGTCTACCGTGACACCTTGCAAAAAATTTAAGAAGCTCCCCGATTGTGACTAGACTGGATCATTGCTATTTCATTTTGGCTAGGCTACCAAAAAAGCCACTAGGCTACTGCAGCTGGCGATGTAAATGGCGGCAAGACAAGGTAACCAATCTCAGAAGTTCAACCATGTGTTTCTTTTGTTACATGGCTTTTGGTTAATCAAAGGATACCAAGTTATAATAATAATAATAATAATAAATTTCATAGCGCCCTCGGAGAACTCAATCTCTTTCTGGACACTTAACATATGATGTAAAGGAAAATGATCATACGGTTAGTGGTTGCATGCTCCATCACAACAAGCAGAAAATGGCCAGAGATGACTTGTGCAGGGTCAGCATGCAAATATGGTCAGTAGCAGCATGCACGGCGTCAGCACGCATAAGCAAACAAAAGGACGAATCGCGTGGACCCACTAAATACTGTGATAAATAGGTGCATTTCAATTTTTGTTATAAAACGAGCGTGGCGCATCACGGTCGATGTCAAACCTATGCCATCTCCGAGCTACGACAGCGTCAACATCGAAGTGAAAGCTGCGCATTGTCGCCGTAGGCGAGCGCCGTCACCGGTCCAAACTAAAACCGCACGGGGTTCGAGGGAGGTGGGGTGAAGGATGAAGGCCCTGATGGCCACTTGACGCGGCTTTTGCACTTTCCAGTGATCGCCTCTACTGAGAGACGCGATCGGATTGCGCCAGAGGTGCCTCCCGCACGTAAAGCAGTGACGCCGACCCGCAAGGCCCGCCGCGGCCTGGCGTGCTTAGCTGAATTGCTACAAAAGTTTCAGCCTCGTTGTGCACTCAAGTCCTCCATGGACAATAATTAAGCTGTTCCATTCCTACGCTTAGAGACTACGATGGCGACGTTGCTTTTCCTTAGAAGCTCCATGACCGTAGAGCGATTCACTTCCGCGATTATTACTTAAACTATTATTACTTTCCACTTTAACAGGATCTGCTGCTGCTAACGGAGGCTCATTCTTTCCAGAGCCGACCTGAGCTACTCATTCCATGCTACTCACCTGATTGACTGCCTTCCTGCCTCAGCCACGCTTCTCACTTTCTGTTGCGTGCGACGCAGTCTGTTTGCCACCGCATGCGTACCGAAAGCTGCTTAGGCTGCGAGTGCGCTATTGAACTCTCGTGCGTGATACCAATTTAGTCCTTGTGGCCTTGTAGAGGTAAATATTGGAAATACGTTACACTGCCTCCTTATCTGCTTGATGGAACAACCGAAAAGTTTATTTCTATGGTGGATATTAACTTAAATTCGAATCTCTCTCGACGTAAACCTTCTTTCAGCGTATTGTCTATGCATTTAGAAGGGTTATGCTTAGAGGAAGGTCGTTGTGCTACCCTACCTTGGTTCGAGACCTGCCATCGACCAGTACCGCAAGCCCTGTTACTTGCGTCATGACTGCCGACCGAACATTCGAAGAAGCTCTTAGAAAAATAAAGAAAAGAATGAAAATTAATCTGACTGTGAGTGCTTGCTTCCCGTTCAGGAAATGCAATTCGCATTTGTTTAGTACGATAGTACAAGCGATCCTAATGAGACTAATTAGTCGCCCTCAGACTGAACTGCCACCGTCGGGCATTAATTTGGTTTCCAATTAGGTCAAATGCTACCTATATCACATTGTAGACTACTACGCTTGGTAAGTGCTAAGTTTTATATAAGCTTAAACTTTTCTATGCATAAACGTCGGCAACAGTAATGTGGAGATCAGCGGGCTCGGGCTGGGTCGCGTTCCACTGGTGACCTCTGGGTGAGGCGCCTCTGATTGGCTGGGCTTTGGGTGAGGCGCCTCTGATTGGCTGGGCTCTGGGTGAGGCGCTTCTGATTGGCTGGGCTCTGGGTGAGGCGCCTCCGCAAAATCCGTACTCGGCGCCGCTGCGGCATTGAGCCAGCCAAGAGAGCTAATGCCAGTAATTTGCAGCAGCAAATTATTCACAGAAGCTTTTAATTTTGAAACTGTCTAAGACTAGAGGAAACATTTTTTGAGAGGAGAGCAAGTTGGACCACCTCAGGGAGAGGAATCTTGCTAAGGCGGTAGCACCGAGTCGTGTGGCAACTGCAGCAGGGTTTCCTTGCGGGCAGTTCTGTGAACGCTGGCAAA